>APFE030416951.1:0-45155 GCA_000404065.3 Pinus taeda
CCCCCAGGGCTAAGGGTGAGATCTCCGAACGGAGACACTCAATGCACTAAACAGTGTTGTAGACTAGCTAAATAGCCAGCGTGCTCAGAAGTCGAAACGACTAGCTCAAAATGCACATAACTGAATGATACAAAATGACGGTTCTTCTCTCTATTTTATAGCCTCTGCCTCTCACAATCCCTAGGCTCACCTTCTCCTACGTGATTCCCCTCTTTCCATGTGTTCTTCCCTCCTGCGCTGTCCCTCTATGTGTCTGCGTGGGCTCCATTTCTGCGTCCCACTTTAGCCCCCTTGGCTCCTTCTTAAGTCACAATGTTGTGCTACTAGGAAGTGACTTTTTATTCTTAAAGTGAGTTATGTCCCCCGTCCTCAATTTTTTATTTATAAATAACTATAGAAAGGAAAAATTGGGCAAAATCAAATATTCCAATTAGCCATGGCTAATTAGGAATATTACACTCTTGTGGTTTAGCAACTTTCTAAATATACCACACTTGCACATATACGGGGACTCCAAGATGATTATTGATCAAGTTTTGGGAAAGGCCTCCATATACACTCCTATATTACAAGGATGGATGAAGAGAATAGACCTCCTTTTGGCAACTTCAGAAAGACTATACAATCCAGCACATAGGCAGATCCCAGAACATGGAAGCAGACAACTTATCAAAAAAAGGACTGCTTGGAGCACCTGGCAACTGGTACTTGGAGATCACTTGGGAGCATAATACATACAACATGGGGGACTTCCTATTTCCAGGTTAAATCCAAGCATCTCTATTTAATGCAAAATTTGGTTTTTTGTTGTATCTTTTTGGTTATCTGCTTCCTATATATGTCAATTTTGATTACTACTCCAAATTATACATGCATTTTGTTGTAAAAAGGGACACCACTTCCCTGGATCTTCCAAAGTATTAGCCTCCAAGGTTATATGATCTTGCTTTGATGATCGACAGAGCCCCCATTGGGAGACCGCTGGCCCCCAGACCCCCCAGCAGGGGGGGATCGTCCCCCCCAGACCCTCGTGGGGGGGAAAAGTCCACCCCGCAGCCCCCGCATGGAGGTGTGTACAAACTTCCTGGGCTATACATCCGGCTGAAACAAAGACCTCTAAACAATCATGCTCCACACACAACAACATTCATCATTGTTTACACATGGATGATTGCAGATCAACCCCATCTCATTTCAATTGTGCATTTAAAAAAATTTCCTCTTAATCCTCACCCACAATGGACATCACTTTATACCTATAGAAAGTTGGTAGAATTTTGTATTTAACTCTTACTTCACATTTATGTTATTGTTGGTCCCATTTCCTAGTACGTATAATATTCTCATAAAAACCATTGGGAAAAAACAAATTGGATTCTTTGGTATATCTAGGTATAATTTAATTGGGTATATATTATAGTACATGAAGATCTCATATGTTAGATTGTTGTATAGATTCTAATTGGGCTTATGCACCTAATGGTCAGATGTCTATTGTAAATTATATTTTAAACTTTGGTTCTAAAGTTATCACTTATATTTTAAATAAACAAAATTCTCTATATTTATTTATTAAAATTGGTATATCAAGAAATGGTTTTTGCAATTTTAGATGTTATTTCACTTATACCAGTCTATATCCATCTAACCATGGATCTATGATGCATTGAGAGGGATCAAATCTTTCTAAGTGCAAACCTTCCTTTTGGAGTGTAGAACTTGAGGAAAGGTTTGCACCTTGAGGTATTTGATCCCTCTCGGTGCACGATAGATCTAGAGTTATATGGATCTAGGTTGGTTCTAGTTGAGGGAAACAATGTCACATTTTTAGATTATCATTATTATGTATATGTTTGAGATAAACTTTATACTTTGGTTATTTACATTATGTTTTCTTTGCTTGACATGATCATATCATTCTCTTTTTTAATTTAGTCCATGTCCCTTTCCTTGAATGGTTTGTATGTCTATGTTTGGATGATTTGAGTGGTTTGTGTGATTATGTGTTTGGAGTTGGATGGCAATGTTTTTGAATCATACAATCGTTGTGTTTTATTCCTATATTTGTTTGTAATTTATCTATTATAAATTAGTTGGTGATGAAGAAGGGAGAAAATCTTGTCAATAGTTTGCAATAGGATTGACACTACAAATCTATTTGATTTAATTTTAGATATCACAACTTTTGACAAATAATTAATTCTCAATATCCCTCTAGGTATTACTAAATATATCTTGAAGATTTACTGTGTGAAGATTACTTGAAATAATTTGTTTCTTTGTTAATGTGTGAAATAATTTATTTTGTTCAAAAACATTTGATGATACTTTTTTATCTATACTCTCATTTGCAAAGTCAAGAAATAATATCTTGTTGAATTTTTTTATTGAGTGGCTAGATTTACAAAATCTTTATATTATTTGTTTCTCCAAACAATTATCACATCTCCAGTTTCTATATATGTTAAAAATGGATCTTGAATAGCATTTTTATGAAATCTTTGCGAAGCTATTTGTTTTGAATGTTTATAAATATATACTTTCCTCTAATAAATATTTTAAATACATTGTTGTATGTAATTATCTACTAGTAATTTTGAATATATGTAATAAGTGAACCAATACTAGAGCCTGGGTGAATAGTAGTCAGGGGAGCTCAGTTTCCACATACTGGGCTCAAACAAGAATGCACAGGGTGGTGAAATCACGACTAAAAACGAGTCCATCGAAACCCTAGACACAATGTTAAAACCCGAATTTAATGGTCTCACCAAACTATACAGGTCGCATGACGAGTTGGGTAGGTGTTATATGGGAGATGAGTATAACACGTTGTTTTCCATCATGGCATGAGGGTGCACAATAATTGGAGTCCCTCCCCTAACATATTTGAATTGTAATATTGATCCATGTTTTGGGTTGGGTCCCATCATGTAAAAGAATTATATTCTATGTAAAACTTAGATTTAATGTTATATAAGAAAATAATTTTTTCTTTTGGTTTTATATATGATGGTTTTAGACTATAATTTTAAGTTGATATTTTTTTGGCTAAAAAATCGACTTTTTCAAATGTAAATAAATATGTTAATGACCCAATACCTAATGGGCACATGACATGGCTAATAACATGACGTGGTTTTTCTTTAATAATATATGACATGAATGATAATCTACCTCTTTATAGTTCATCCCAAATTATTTCACATAACATCATGCATTTCACAATACACAGTAATTATTGTCCCCAGTGTTAATTTGACAATAAATTATAATATATATTTTTTTTACTTTTTAAATATAACAGTTATAAAATTATAATTAATTGATTAATTTAAAATGAAAGAAACATATAAAAATATATTGATAAGTAAATCAACATAATAATTGAAAATAAATTAGCATTGCAAATTGATCAATTCACGTTCCAAAAGAGGTTTGTAATTAAGTGATAACAACATTCACGTTCCGAACGAGGTTTGTAATTAAGTGATAACGATATTATGAATGATGAAAGCAATCCTCAACATAAATTGATTACACAATAAACAAATGTAAGAAACTTTCTATCACTAAATGATTAGTTACAACTTTACTAAAAAGTGATGTGGTTAATAATACTTTAAAGTTGAGTTAAAGGTCAATAAATATACAAAAATCAACAAAATTCATTGTTAAAGGAGATATTATCTATAATGAAGCTCTATCCTAACTTTCTAGCTTGATTTGATGTCCATGGAAAATTTGAATTATAAGATATGTTTGACATATGTTTCGTATCCTTTTAATCCTCTTATAATTATGAGAATGAAAATAATATTTCACCTAGTTAATTTTATCATGTGAATGCGTCCATTAACCCTAAACCTACATGACATCTACAAATACTCCACAACTTCGTCGAGGGCTATATAAGAAGGGAAGTATTTATTGATCTAGTTGATGATCATTCTAATCAATGCTAAACAAACTATGAGTTTCGCCAAGTCTCTTCTCTTTTACCTCCATTTATAGAGACTCCACATCTAGAAATATTTAAAGAAGATTCTATCCATCTAGAATGGGATACCATCATAAATGAAGATTTTTTTTGATTGACGATGAATGATATTTGAGATCCAATACCTCTTATAAAATGAAGAAATTTTCAAACGCAAATGGGTTTACAAGACCAAATATGTTGCAAATAGTATTGTTGGTAGAGAGAAGGCTAATTAGTTTCCAAATGTTTTTCCACAAGTAGAACATAGTGAGTACAACAAAATGTGTACCCTAGTTGCCGAAATAAATTCCATACACCATGTCCTTTCCCTTGTTTCCCAATATATATGGAAATTCATCTAATGGATTTCAAATACACCTAAGAAATTTATATAGAATAAACCTTGGTTTTATTTAGACTAATATCACTCAATGGCCTCAACCAAGCTCCTCAATCTCCGTATAAAAAAGTGGGTTGATTTCTTCTTGACTCTAACTTTTCTATATGTCATTTTAACCGTAACATTACCATATTTTTATACATGAATTCTATGTTAACGATATTATACTCATATTCTATTGGTCACACTAGACTTCGAAACCATGTGAAATCTAAAATTAGAAGACTTTTGACATCATAGAATTAAGTCATTTGCATTATTTTCTTATCCTCCAATTTTTGAAATCTCGAGAAGGTATTTCTCTTTCCCAACCTAAGTATGCATGATATTTATTAGTCATTTCTTTATCAAAGACAATTGTAAACTATCCTTGTCTCCCTTCAAATATAGAGCTAAATTTTTAACCACCTACAACTCAACCATTTCCATTAATTCCCAACCTAAGCATGAATGTGACTTTCATAATTGGTTTAAAATGGATGATTGCAGATCATCCCCATCTCATTTCAATTGTGGATTAAAATTTTTTTCCTCTTGATCCTCACCCACAGTGGACATCACTTTATACCTATAGCGAGTTGGTGTCATTTTGAATCTAGCTCTTACTTGGCATTTATGTTATTGTTGGTCCCATTGCCTAGTATGTATAAGATTCTAAAAAAAAACATCAAGAAAAAACAAAGAGAATACTTTGGTATATCTAGGTATAGTTTAACTTGGTATATATTATAATACACGAAGATATCATAAGTTGGATTGTTGTATAGATTCTAATTGGGATTATGCACCTAATGGCTAGATGTCTATTGTAAGGTATATTTTAAACTTTGGTTCTAAATATATCACTTATATTTTAAATAAAAAAAAATTATCTATCTTTGTTTATTAAAATTATTATATCAAGCAACAATTTATGCAATTTTATATATTATTTCACTTATACGAGCCTAGATCCATCTAACTACGAATCTATCATGCGTTGAGAGGGATCAAATCCTTTTAGGTGCAAACTTTCCCTTTGGAATGTAGTAGTTGAGGAGAGGTTTGCACTTGAGGAAAGGCTTTCATCTCGAGGATGCCTTTCCTCTCTTGCTATTAGCTCTAAATCTACTAGAAACATCACTGCCTATCGATGGGAGGTATGGATAGCCTACATTTTTGCAAAAAATCAGCTAGAAGACCGCTTCTATTCAATGACTCTACTGATATGCACAATGCCCATATCATTTATTCCTCTTAATCTAGGGCCCTTAGATGTATTGTGCCCTCTAAGAACTTGCCCTAGTGAATATACTTTCTTTCAACATTCATGGTATGGGGGATGCCACTAAAATGATGTCCCTTCGTTACCTTTTCTTCTCTATTCATCCTTTAATCGTTCTCATTCAGGAGACGTTGGATGACTCTGGAAAAACTATTTCATATTTTCATTCAATCTATCTGAATTGGTATATGGTCATTTTTTATTCTTTCTATTTATTATATAACTTTTGTCTATTAGCAATTAGTTGGTGATGAAGGGAGAAAATCTTGTCAATAATTTGCAATAGGATTGACACTGCAAATCTATTTCATTAAATTTTAGATATCACAACTTTTGACAACTAATTAATTCTCAGTGTCCCTCCAGGTATTACTAAATATATCTTGAAGATTTACTGTGTTAAGATTACTTGAAATAACTTGCTTCTTTGTTAATGTTTGATATAATTTATTTCGTTCAAAAAAATTTGATGATACTTTTTTATCTATACTCTCGTTTGCAAAGTCAAGAAATAATATCTTTTTGAATTTTTTTATTGAGTGACCAAATTTACAAAATCTTTACATTATTTATTTCTCCAAATAATTATCACATCTCCAGTTTCTATATATGTTAAAAATGGATCTTGAATAACGTGTTGATGAAATTTTTTGAGAAGCTATTTGTTTTGAATGTTTATAAATATATACTTTCCTCTTATAAATATTTTAAATACATTGTTGTATGTAATTATTTATTAGTTATTTTGAATATATGTAACATGTGAACCAATACTAGAGCCTAGGTGAACAGTAGTCGGGGGATCTCAATTCCCACATACCGAGCTTAAACAAGAATGCACAAGGTGGCAAAATCACGACCGAAAATGAGTCCATCAAAACCATAGACACAATGTTAAAGCCCGAATTTAATGCTCTCACCAAACTATACAGGTCGCATGACAAGTTGGGTAGGTGTTGTATGGGAGACGAGTAGAACATGTTGTTTTCCATCATGGAAGGGAGGGTGCACAATAATTGGAGTCCCTCCCCTTACATATTTGAATTATAATATCGATCCATGTTTTGGGTTGGATCCCATCATGTAAATAAATTATATTTTATGTAAAACTTAGATATAATGTTATATAAAAAAACAAATTTTTTTTTTGTTTTATATATGATGGTTTTAGAGTATAATTTTAAGTTCATATTTTTTTGACTAAAAAATGGAGTTTTTCAAATATAAAGAAATATGTTAATGACCCAATACCTAATGGGCACATGACATCACTTATAACATGACCTGGTTTTTCTTTAATAATATATGACATGAATGATAATCTACGTCTTTATAGTTTATCCCAAATTATTTCACATAACATCATGCATCTCACAATACACAATAAATATTGTCCCTAATATTAATTTGACAATAAAATTATAATATATATTATTTTACTTTTAAAATATAACATATAAAATTTATAATTAATTTATTTATTTGGTTAAAATGAAAGAAACATTACAATATATCGAATAATAATCAACATAATTAGCAGTGCAAATTCATCCATTCACGTTCCAAAAGAGGTTTATCATTAAGTGATAACAACATTCATGTTCCAAATGAGGTTTTTAATTACGTGATAACGATATAAGAAAATAGTTTTTCTTTTGGTTTTATATATGATGGTTTTAGACTATAATTTTAAGTTGATATTTTTTTGGCGAAAAAATCGACTTTTTTAAATGTAAAGAAATATGTTAATGACCCAATACCTAATGGCACATGACATAGCTAATAACATGACGTGGTTTTTCTTTAATAATATATGACATGAATGATAATCTACCTCTTTATAGTTTATCCCAAACTATTTCACATAACATCATGCATTTCACAATACATAGTAATTATTGTCCCCAGTGTTAATTTGACAATAAAATTATAATATATATTTTTTTTACTTTTAAATATAAAATATAAAATTTATAATTAATTAATTAATTTAAAATGAAAGAAACATATAACAATATATTGATAAGTAAATAACATAATAATTGAAAATAAATTAGCATTGCAAATTCATCAATTCACGTTCCAAAAGAGGTTTGTAATTAAGTGATAACACCATTCACGTTCCAAACGAGGTTTGTAATTAAGTGATAACGATATTATGAATGATGAAAGCAATCCTCAACATAAATTGATTACGTAATAAACAAATGTAAGAAAATTTCCATCACCAAATGATTAGTTAGAACTTTACTAAAAGTGATATTTTTGATAATACTTTAAAGTTGAGTTAGAGGTCAGTAAATATACAGATTCTACTTACATTGTTTTGACATGTTAATTAACCTTTCTTAACTATCTTTTAAAACATTTCAATTTTCATTTTCTTTTTCTTTTTTTAGTTAAAGTATAAAAGGTTAATCAAACATGTTTTTTCAATTAAAATATAATGATTTTGCACCTAAATATTTAATATTAACTTTTCAACTTTCCTTTAAAACATTTAAACTTCTTTTACTTTTCCACGTATAAAAAGGTAGCTTTTTCATGCTTTGCAAAGAAGCACATGTACATATTCATGATGAAAAAACAAATTCTTATAACTTAAAAGTGAAAAGTGCATTTGTATTGATTATCTAGATGATGCAAAATATTATTGACTCATCGTATTTAATATATCAACTAAATTCATTCTTGAAAGAGATATTATTTATAATGAAGTTCTATCTTAATTGGCTAGCTTGATTTGATGTCTATGGCAAATTTGAATTCTAAGATATGTTTGACACATGTTCCATATCCTTTTAATCCTCTTATAATTATGAGAATCAAAATAATAACTAACCTCATTATCTTTGTCATGTGAATGAGTCTATTGACCCTAAACCTACATTACGTTTACATATACTTCACGAATTATTTGAGGACTATATAAGAAGGGAAGTATTCATTGATCTAGTTGATGATCATTCTAATCAATGTTAAACAAATTATGAGTTTCACCAAGTCTCTTTTCTTTTACCTCAATTTTTAGAGACTCCACATCTAGAAATATTTAAAGAAGATTCTATCCATCTGTAATGGGATAGCATCATACATGAAGATTGATTATGAACGATATTTGAGATCCAATACTTCTTATAAAATGAAGAAATTTTCAAACGCAAATGGGTTTACAAGACTAAATATGTTGCAAATAGTATTGTTGGTAGATAGGAGCCCAATTAGTTTCCAAATGTTTTTTCACAAGTAGAACATAGTGAGTACAACAAAATGTGTACCTTAGTTGCCTAAATAAATTCCATCCACCATGTCCTTTCCCTTGTTTCTCAGTATATATGGAAATAAACAATATATATGGAAATAAACAATATATATGGAAATCCATCAAATGGATTTCAAATACACCTAACAAATTTCTATATAATAAACCTTGGTTTTGTTTAGAGTAATATCACTCAATGGCCTCAGCGAAGCTCCTCAATCTCCATATAAAAAGGTGGGTTGATTGCTTCTTGACTCTAAATTTTCTATGTGTCATTTTAACCCTAACATTACCATCTTTGTATACATGTATTGTATGTTAATGATATTATACTCATATTCTATTGGTCACACTAGACTTTGAAACCATGTGAAATCCAAAATTATAAGGCTTTTGACATCATATAATTAAGTCATTTGCATTATTTTATTATCCTTCAACTTTTGAAATCTCAAGAAGGTATTTCTCTTTCCCAACCCAAGTATGCATGATATTTATTAGTAATTTCTTTAATAAAGACAATTGTAAACTAACCTTGTCTCCCTTCAAATGTGGAGCTATATTTTTAACCACCTACACCTCACCCATTTCCATTAATTCCCAACCTAAGCATGAATGTGACATTCATCATTGGTTTCAAATGGATGATTTCGGATCATCCCCATCTCATTTAAATTGTGGATTTAAATTTTTTTCCTCTTGATCCTCACCCACAATGGACATCACTTTATACCTATAGGGAGTTGGTGTCATTTTGAATCTAGCTCTTACTTGGAATTTTTGTTATTGTTGGTCCCATTGCTTAGTACATATAAGATTCTCAGAAAACCATCGGAAAAAAACAAGGAGAATACTTTGCTATATCTAGGTATAGTTTAATTTTGTATATATTATAATACATGAAGATCTCATATGTTGAATTGTTGTATAGACTCTAATTGGGATTATGCACCTAATGGCTAGATGTCTATTGTAAGCTATATTTTAAACTTTGGTTCTAAATATATCACTTATATTTTAAATAAACAAAATTATCTATCTTTATTTATTAAAATTAATATATCAAGCAACAATTTATGCAATTTTATATATTATTTCACTTATACGAGCCTAGATCCATCTAACTACGGATCTATCATGCACTGAGAGGTATCAAATCCTTTTAGGTGCAAACCTTCCCTTTGGAGTGTAGAAGTTAAGGAGAGGTTTACACTTGAGGAAAGTTTTGGACCTCGAGGACACCTTTCCTCTCCTGTTATTAGCTCTGAATCTGCAAGAAACATCACTACCCATTGATGGGAGGTAAGGGTAGCCTACATTTTCACAGAAAATCGGCTGGAAGACCCCTTCTATTCAATGACTCTACTGATATGCACAATGTCCCTATCATTTATTCGTCTGAATCTAGGGCCCTTAGATTTATTGTGCCCTTTGAGAACTTTCCCCAGTGAATATACTTTCTTTTAACACTCATGGTATGGGGGATGCCACTAAAATGATATCCCTTCGTTACCTTTTCTTCTGTATTCATCCTTTCATCGTTCTCATTCGGGAGAGAGTGGCTGACTCTCGGAAAACTATTTCATATTTTTATTCAATCTATTCAAATTGGTATATGGTCATTGTCGATTCTTGTAGGATGTTAGGCAGCTTCGCTGCCTTATGGGACCCAAATTGGGAAAAACTAAAAGCCCATAATTTTTTTTTGGTATTTTGCTTACATGTCATTTTCATGGTATGGTTTAATGGATTCACATCTAGAACTTATATGCTCCATATAATGGTAGGTAGTCCTTCTCGGACAATGTGGAAAATTCAGACATATTGAAAATCAGGCCACTTATTATAGTTGTGGATTGTAATTCCATTTTATCTTGTGAGGAGTGTTGGGGTTTTTGGTGTAGAGGTGACCCTATTGTTAACCGATTACTTTCCCTCTTCAAATAAAACCATTCAGTAGACATTTTTCCTACTCCTATTATGCCTACATGGAAAAATGGAAGATGTTGAGTGGAGTAGATTGGTAAGAGGTTCAAATTTATGGTTCAGGAGAGTTTGATTCAAATATTTGGAAATTTGAGGTCTTGGGTGAAAGGTCCTTCATCTCAGACCACTACTCGATTGTGTTACAATGGCTAATGGAATCGGTTCGAAAATGTATAACTTTTAAATTTAATAGAATATGGCTCAAGGGTGAAGAGTTTAAAAATATGGTTATGACTACTTGGAAGTAATATGGTTTACCAACGGGTCATCAGCTATGGATAATATCTCTCTTAAATTGAAATCTTTAAAGGTCCAAGTCCAAATATGGGAGCAACAAAAATTTAACAAAACATATAAGGAATTGAAGGTAAGGATTGAGGAAATTAGGAGAATTGGGGAAAATTGGTAAATACAATGCCCACACAACAAATTGTGGAGTACCAGAAAGAATTAGAAAAGAGGAAAAGACACATACTTCAGATACATGAATCTACATGGAGATTAAAAAGTAGGGTTTTATGGATCATAGAGGGGAGAATAAATACAAAATTCTTTAACCAATTTGCATGCCACAGGAAGAATATAAACATTGTTTGGAATATCAAGGGTGTTTCCAAGAACTATGTTTATTCCACTAAAGAGATTCAGAGCAAAGTTCTAAAGTTCTTTCAGAACCACTTCAAACCTAGAGGAGAAGGAAATATTTAAGGTCAACTTTATGGTGTAGAGGAATATCCTTTGATGTTCAATGTTGAAAGAAATGAATCACTATATTGACCGACATCTATTGATGAAATACAATCGATGTTGAATTATTTTGCTAAAGATAAATTTCCAGACCCATATGGATGTACTGTGCAAATTGTTTTACATTTCTTCGACCTTATGGGATAGGAGCTACTCGAGATGGTAGAGGAATCATGGATCAAGGGGCACATTTCAAGTTCCATAAATTCAACATTCATTGCAGTTATCCCCAAGGTATCAAATCCATCCCCCTTTACGAAATTCTGATCGATATCTCTATGCAACATTACTTATATGCTTCTCTCAAATATCATTGTAGAATGCATCAAGGCGATTTTATCAGTAGTTTGGTTTTCTCCGTAATAGGTCAATACATGATGTCATTTCCATATCTAAAGAGTGCATACACTCCATACATACCAACAAATTGGAAATAGTAGTTATGAAGGTTAATCTACAGAGGGCATATGACTACATGGATTGGTCTTTCCTAAGAATAATCCTCCTAAATATTGGGTTAGATATACACAATGTGGAGTGCATTATGGCATGCATGACAAAAGCATGGTTTGTTATGATTATAAATTGATACATCACAATTTGTTTTCAGTCTCGTAGGGGACTGAGGCAAGGGAGCTCTCTCTCGCCCCTATAATTAATTGTTGTTATGGATGGCATTAGTCATAAGATAAACGTGGAAAATAAATTGGGGACTTTATGTGGATTGAGAATGAAACATGGGGTTAGTATTTCCCACTTATTTTTCATCGGTGACACTCTTTCTTTCAGGATGATATATAGGGTACAATGGATGATATTATACAACATTTTCCACAGTTGCGGTGGGGCCTCATGATCTAGAATGGATCCTGTAAGTTAAATACGAAGTTTTCTTTACGTCTGAAGACCAAGATGGTCCTAGGTAGCAAAACTATTCTCAGATTTTGAAGAGTTCACCATCCTAGTTGCTCGCAAAAACAATGTTAGGTCAAATATCTCGAAATGCTAATTCGGGTGGTATCTCCGGATTCACATTTGGCCTCCTGGTGATGGAGAAATCACCCATTAAAGTTTGAGGTGAACATATGAAAAGGGGCATTGTTGGCCATATGACGTTCCCACTACTCTACACGTGGAAATAGTCAAGTCCATGGAGTCAAAAAATTTCAGCTCCTCTCTGGTGCATATTTCTAGTTGTATGGTGAGATTGGGGTTTCATTGTTTCATATCATGGACACGTTGATTCCTAAGGTTCTAATTCCTAAGGTATATCGATATGGGCCAAGGCAAGCACAAATGTATTAACCTATGGTATAACGTTTGGATTGGAAGATATGTTTTAACCATATGTTATAATGGCACAAATATCGTTCAAATATATATAAAGGTCTAAAGCCTAAGGTGTTAACAAACGATATGGCAAATAAACCTATCATGGGCGCATTATTAAATTGGCAGAGTCATCTTACATATGAAAAATTTAAACAATGTATTAAAGCTATAGTGGGGATAAAAAATGGTTAGCGGAGTGTTTGATGCCACATGTTAGCACCATGTGATTTGCCATTGAATCGTTAGAGAACGGTTATGCAGGTCCAGTCAGCAAACGCAGGCACCGCCAAGTCAGTAGTCAGTTGTAGCATGGCTTAGAGGTGGTAGAGAATATCAAAACCACTAGGAGGTTGGTGCTATCCGTTTGGTGCAGAGTTTTGTGCTCTATGACATGGAGGTGCAACCATAGCATGCCACATCACCGAAATTCTAAGCTGTTGCACTTATCGTCAGTTTCATGGCATCACTAATGGGACATGGATTCCACATATACCTTGTGTCAATGATGTGGAGTGTGCTTAACCGTCGGGGAGTGGGTCAGCTCACATACCACGGGGTTTGTAATGTATGCCTAGTAAACACATTGGGGCCATGGGTGTGGAGGTGATAGTTTTCCAGTGCGGCAAGCTAGGTGGCAGTCCTGCAGTGTGGCAAGGTAGGTGGGAGTCCCGCAATGTGGTGGTATAGGCATATGCCACGAGTTTTGGTACATCATCACTGTCATAGTTATTGCTGCCGATCCAATCAATTTGCACCACCAATATACATTGATAACTAAAACCTAAATATGCGCCATACCATATGTTATATGGTTTTTAAACATCGAAATGCGTCAAGACCTCATACATTTGGTAATTGCACTATAAAATATGTTTTGGACAATGAAAACTATAGGAAATAGTTTATGAGACAATATGCTATGTTTTGGATAAGAGCTAAAGTCAAATGTCCTATGAATAAATATTTTTATATTGTTTTTACACCTAAACTCTAAACTTAGAGTTTTTAAATTAGGCTTATAACAAATTACTCCTAAACTTAGCCTCGTACAACCTTATAAATCCACCAAGTGAAGGAGCATTCAAGTAGGAGGTGGTGGTAACCCAACCTTGTAGATGAGAAAGAAGGTGCATTCCAGAGTGTATCAAAGACTTCTCAAATTTAGAGGCAAAACCTTTCTGGAAGGAGGAATTATAATTCAGGGTGGAGTTGCACTCCAGTTTTCAAGCGACAAGAGCTGAATGGAGCTTCAATGACAAATTTTTGGTATATGCCTACAGATTCTCTTTTGAACATTACTTGGCCATCCTTAGGCCTTTTGGGGAATGGAGACAAGCATTAGAAATTTGAGACAACAGGCTTTCTTTCCACAGTAACCAGCAGTGCCTACAAGCACAATTCAGTTTGTGAAATCTCATGTAAAGAAACTCTTTGAATTATTCCTAATAAAATGGACACCCATTCAAGGTGGGCCCGAAGATGTAGTCCATTAGGGACAAAATCTCTCATCAATGTTTACTGAGTTTGTACCTCTTATTATTATTGTTTATTCTTCATTTCAGTTCTC
This sequence comes from Pinus taeda, assembly GCA_000404065.3. Lineage (NCBI taxonomy): Eukaryota > Viridiplantae > Streptophyta > Pinopsida > Pinales > Pinaceae > Pinus > Pinus taeda. Next base: position 14,541 of record APFE030416951.1, read on the forward strand.
TTAGTTTGATGTTTAAATCACAATGACAATTTAATTTCCATCTTGCATTCACACATATGAAACCTTGGTTAATATCTTGGTTAAAGTAATTCATTCAATTAAAAGACCCATTTTAATCTTGTCAAGTGTTAGGTATTGATATAATTCCATAATTTCATATCGTATTTTTTGTATTAGAGCAGGACCTTACCAAGTGCCAGAATGGGTAAAAATTCAAGGCAACTCTTGTTGAAAGAACTTGAAGAATTCAATCAATTGTTTCAATAGGAGAATGTTGAATTGTGGCAAATGGTGCAAGCTTTGCAAGAGGATAAGAGAAGATTACATGTAAATATTTAAGCTTTTCAGAATAGTTGAAGGAGAAGCAATCCGTTAGTTCGAAGTTCATCTACTGAAGGTAAAAAAGAAGTCTCGCCTCTTCATCAGAATGATGAAGACAATTCATCTCTCTAATCGGCTCCAAAAGCACTATCAGTAGAAAAAGCTATCATAACCTTTTCTTAATCTTATGAATAATCCCCTTGTTCACCCACCTCACCAAGCACTAATTCAGAGAAGGATGAGGCTATCAGCAACCATGAGATTGGACCATTTTAGAGGCATACCAGAGGAATGGGTATGTCATTGATGAATGAGATGGGATATCAGTAGGAACAAGGCCTCGGCAAGCATGGCCAATGCAGGCTCCAACCAATCTTCATGTGGGAAAGGTTGCAACATGAAGACATGGGCTATGACCAATCGATATGTGACTACTGCAGGAAGAGAGGTCACATTTCAGATCGATGTTGGTCCCTACAGCCTGACCTGATGCCAAAGAAGCTGCAAGACTGCAAAGATAAAAAGATGAATCACTCTAGCAGTGATTTAGAAGGTGAGTCCCTAAATCAAAAAATTATGTTAAAAGTTATTAAAAGGATTTACCCAGGTACCTTTTGTGGGAGTAATTCCCATTGTGTAGAAGAATGTTGAAAGTAGAATATTTTCAGCAAAAAAATAGGTGCTATAAAGAGTCATCCACAGAAAGATGATGCAACACTACAAGTGAAGAAACATCTTTGGAAGACTTTACCGTAGTTAGATAAGGACTCCACATAATCAAGATAGAGTTCAGGAAAATGCAGCAAAAAAACAACTTGTACAAACTCCGGAGAAAGAGCTTTTCCTAAATGTAAAGCTGAGAGGGCATTCAAAGAGTACATGTCTGATGCTGCCCCGTGAGACAACACCAACACCAACAAAGTAAGAGACTACAAAGGAAGCTAGAGTAGAGGAACGTAAGTCTCCAGACTAGTCTCCTAGTTGGAATTGGGCAGATTTTATGCCATAAGTATAAAAATGTTTCTGTAAATTGTTGTCGCATCAATAGGCCTAGTCGACTTTATAACTAGGGTTTAGATGGTCTTTAATAACTGATGCATGGTTGTAATTACAAATGTTGCCACCACCAAGTCAACAAACAATTGTAGCACGACTCAGAGGTGGTAGAGAAGATCGAAACCACTAAGAGGTTGGTAATATTCATTTGACGTTGATTTTTGTGCTCTATGCAACGTGGGTGTCAACAGATCATGCCACATCTTTGAAATTCTAGGTTGTTGCACTTATCGTCAGTTTCATGGAATCATTGCCGGGACATGGATTCCACATATACCTTGTGTCAATGATCTGGAGTGCCCATAACCGCTGGGGAGCAGGTCAGCTCACATACCACAGGGTTTGTAATGTATGCCCAGTTAACACGTCAGAGCCAGAGGTGTGGAGGTGGCAGTCCTGCGGTGGGACAAGGTAGGTGGAAGTCTAGCGATGCGGTGGTATAGGCATATGCCACGAGTTTTGGTACATCATCACCATCGAAGTTCTTTCTGCTGATCCAATCAATTTTCACCACCAATATACATTGAGAACTAAAGCCTAAATATGCACCATATCATATGTTATATTATTTTTAAACATACAAATGCGTCGAGACCTCATACATTTGGTAATTGCACTATAAAATAATTTTCGGACAATGAAAACTATAGGAAATATTTTATGAGCCAATATGCTGTGTTTTGAATAAGCGCTAAAGTCAAATGCACAATGAATACAATTTGTTATATAGATTTTACACCTAAAATCTAAAGTTAGATTTTTTAAATTAGGCTTATAACAAATTACTCCTAAACTTAGCCTCGTACAACCTTATAAATGCACCAAGTGAATGAGCACCCAAGGAGGAGGTTGTGGTAATCTAGCCTTATAAAGGAGAAAGAAGGAGGCATTCCAAAGCATATCAGATCCTTCTCAAATTCAGAGGTGAACCTTTCAGGAAGGAGGAAAGAAAATTCAGGGTGGAGTTGCACTCCATTTTTTGAGCGACAGGAGTTGAATGGAGCTTCAGAGACATAGTTTTGGTATATGTGTGTAGATGTTGTTTTGAGAGTTTCTTGGCCATCCTTGGGCCTTTTTGGGAATTGAGATAGGTGTTGGAAAGATAAGATAGAAATATTTCTTGCCATAGTAACTAACAGTGCCTACGAGAAAAATTGAGTTGGAAAAATCTCATGTAAAGAGACTCTTTGAAGCATTCCTAATAAAATGGATGCCCATCCAAAGTGGATCCGGAGGCGTAGACCAGGAGAGACAAACTTCGACATCAATTTTTACTAATTTTATGCCTTTTATTACTATTGTTTATTCTTCATTTGAGTTCTCTTACTTTGGTGTTTAAATCATGATGATAACTTAATCTCCCTCTTGCATTCACACGTATGCAACCTTGGTTAATAGCTCAATTAAACTAAGTCATTCGATTAAAATACCCATTTTAATCTTTCCAAGTGTTAGATATCGATGTAATTCCACAATTTTAGATCATATTTTTGGTATTAGAGTAGGACCTTACCAAGTGAAAGAATGGGTAAAAATTCAAGGCATCTCTGATTGAAAGAACTTGAAAAGTTGAATCAATAGTTTCAATAGGAGAAGGTTACATTATGATGAATGGTTCAAGATTTTCAAGAGGATAAGCAAAAGTTACAAGTAAAGATTGAATCTTTGTAGAAGATTCAAAGGAGTAGTCTATCAATTCAAAGTTCATCTACTGAAGGGAAAAATGAAGTCTCGCCTCTTCATCAAAAAGATGAAGACAATTCATCTTTGTCAACAACTCCAAAATCACAATCGGTAGAAGAACCTATCAGAAACTTTTCATCATCTTCTGAAGAATCCCCTTATTCACCCACCTTTCCAAGCGATGATTCGAAGAAGGATGAGGCTTTCAGAAACCACGAGAATGGAGCATTCAAGAGGCATACCAGAGGAATGGGTATGTCACTGATGAACAAGATGGGATATCAGTAAGGACAAGGCCTCGACAAGCATGGACAAGGTAGGCTCCAACCAATATCTATGCAGGAAAGGTAAAAACATTAAGGCTCGGGCCATGACCAATAGATATTTGACTACTGTGGGAAGAGAGGTCACATTTCAAATCGATGTTGGTCCCTACACCCCGACCTGATGCCAAAGAAGCTACAAGACCGCAAAAGTAAACAAACGAAGCACTCTAGCTTTTACTTGGAAGGTGAGTCCTCAAATAGAAAACTTATGTTAAAATTTATTAAAAGGATTTGTCCATGTACATTTTGTGGGAGTAATTCACATTATGTAGAAGAATGCTAAAAGTAAAATATTTTCAGCAGAAAAATAGGTGTTACAAAGAGTCAGCCACATAAAGATGATGCAGTACTACAAGTGAAGAAACATCTTGGGAAGAATTTACTTTTGTCAGATAAGGACTCCACATCATCAAGATAGAGTTCGGGAGAATTTAGCAAAAAGACAGCTAAGACAAAGTTCGAAGAAAGAGTTTGTCCTAAATGTAAGCTGAGAGGACATTCGTAGAGTACATGTTCGATGCTACCCTGTGAGGCAACACCATCACCAAAAAAGCAAGAGACAACAAAATAAGCTGGAGCAGAGGAACATAAGTCTCTAAAACAATCTCCTACTTGGAATTGGGAATATTTTATGCCATATGTATAAAAATTTGTTTGTAAATTGTTGTCACGTCATTAGGCCTAGTCGAGTCTATAACTAGGGCCTAGATGGTCTTTTATAACTGATGCAAGCTTTTGGAGGTTCAAAAGTTCTTTTTGTTGGGAGGTGTGATCTGGAATGGATCCTACAAGTTAATGATGAAGTTTTCTTTACGTCTGAAGGCCAAGATGGTCATAGGTAGAAAAATAATTCTCGGCTTGTGTAGTATTTCACCATCGTAGTTGCTTGCAAAAAATATGTTAGGTTGAAGAGATAGACACACTGATTCTGGTGATATATCCAGATTCGCAGTTGGCCTCCTTGTGATGGATAAATCGTCTATCAAAGTTTGAGGTGAACAGATAAAAAGGAGCCTTGCTGGCCAAGTGACGTTCCCACTACTTGACATGTGGCAATAGTCAAGTCCATGCAATCAAAAAATTTCAGCTCCTCTCTGGTGGATATTTCCAGGTGTATGGTGAGATTTGGGTTTCATTGATTCATATCATGGACACATTGCTTCCTAAGGTTCTACTTCCTAAGGTATATCTATATGGGCCAAGGTGAGTGCAAATGTATTAGCCTATGGTCTAAGTTTTAGAGTGGAACATATGTTTTAACCATATGTTATCATGGTGCAAATATGGTTTTGATATATATAGGTCTAGAACCTAAGGTATTAACAAAAGCAATATGGCATATAAACCTATGGTGGGTGCATTATTAAATTGGTAGAGTCATATTACATATGCAAAATTTAAACCATGTGTTAAAACTATAGCGGATATAAAAAATGGTTAGCAAAGTATTTGATGCCACATGTTAATGCCACGTGAGTTTCCATGGAACCGTTGGAGAACAGTTATGCAGGTCCAGTTAGGAAAAACCACCACCGCCAAGTCAACAGACAGTTGTAGCAGAACTCGGAGGTGGTAGAGAAGATCGAAACGGCTAGGATCTTGGTTCTATCCGTTTGGCATATAGTTTTGTGCGCTATGGATGAGGATTACCAACGCAACATGCCACATCGATGGAATTCCAAGCTATTTCACTTACCATCAGTTTCATGGCATCACCATTAGGACATGGATTCCACATATACCCTGTGTCAATATGTGGAGTGTTCCTAACCATTGGGGAGTAGGTCAGCTCACATACCACATGGTTTGTAATGTATGCCTAGTCAACACGTCGTAGCCACATGTGTGGAGGTGGAAGTCCTGTGGTGCGGCAAGGTAGGTGGCAGTCCACCGATGCGGTGGTATAAGCATATGCCACGAGTTTTGGTACATCATCACCATTAGAGTTATTGTTGTTGATCCAATAAATTTTCACCACCAATATACATTGAGAACTTCAAAATAAATATGCATCATACCATATGTTATATGGTTTTTAAACATAGAAATGCGTCAAGACCTCATACATTTGGTAGCACTACAAACTAAGTTTTGGCCAATGAAAACTATAGTAAATAGTTTATAAGCCAATATGTTATGTTTTGGAGAAGGACTAAACTCAAATGTGCTATGAATAAAATTTTTTATATAGTTTTTACACCTAAAACGTAAAGTTAGAGTTTTTAAATTAGGCTTATAACAAATTACTCATAAACATGGCCTCGTACAACCATATAAATGCACTAAGTGAAGGAGAATTCAAGGAGGAGGTGGTGGTAATCCAGCCTTGTAAGGGAGAAAGAAGGAGGCATTCCAAAGCCTATCAAAGCCTTCTCAAAGTTAGAGGAGAAACCTTTCAGGAAGGAGGGAAGAAAATTTAGGGTGGAGTTTCACTCCAATTTCCGAGTGACGAGAGTTGAATGGAGCTTCAGGGACAAAGTTTTTGTATATGCGTGTTGATGCTCTTTTGAGCATTTCTTGGCCATCCTTTGGCCTTTTTGGGAACAAAGATAGGCATTGGAAACCTGAGATAGAAATTTTTCATTCCACAGTAACCAAAAGTGCCTGGAAGAAAAATTCAGTTGGCGAAATCTCATGTGAAGAAACTCTTTGAAGCATTCGTAATAAAATGTATGCCCATTGAAAGCGGACCTAGAGATGTAGTCTAGGAGGGACGAACTCTATCATCAATGTTTACTAAGCTTGTGCATTTTAATAGTGTTGTTTATTCTTCATTTCAATTCTCTTAGTTTGATGTTTAAACCATAATAACAACTTAATTTCCCTCTTGCATTCACACATATGCAACTTTGGTTAATATCTCAGTTAAACTAAGTCATTCAATTAAAATACCCATTTTAATCTTGCCATGTGCTAGGTATCTATCTAATTCCACAATTTCATATCATATTTTTGTTATCAAAGCAAGACCTTACCAAGTGCAAGAATGGGTAAAAATTCAAGGCAGCTCCAGTTGAAAGAACTTGAAGTCTTCAATCAATAGTTTCAACAGTAAAACATTACATTGCGGTGAATAGTGCAAGTTTTGCAGGAGGATAAGCAAAGATTACAGGTAAATATTGAAGCCTTGTAGAAGAGTCTAAGGAGAATCAGTACGCCAGTTCAAAGTTCATCTGTTGAAGGGAAAAATGAAGACTTGCCTCTTCCTTAAATGAAATCATCCTTAGTGAAACCTCATAACCATTGTTCTAAGAAAATTCAACCAGTGGAAGATACTCTTCCCACATCCTCTGTTGTTGCATGACATACATCCTCAACATATCCTCTAGTATCTTGTTCATCCTCTATGCATGTCCACGTGTTTGCAGATGATAAGTTGTACTAAAGGCCAACTCTGTTCCCAAACCTACAAATAACTCCTTCCAAAAGCTTGAAGTGAAATTTGCATCTCTGTCCAACACGATATTCTTCGAAACACCATGTAACCTCACTACTTCCTTGATGAAGACCTATGCCACCTCACTAGTTGAATAAGCAGTCTTGACTGGAACGAAGTGAACTACCTTGCTCAACATGTCAATCAAAACCATGATGGGGTCATGTTGCTTTGATTTCCTCAGCAAACTTGTAATGAAGTCCATGGAAATGACATCCCATTTCCACTCTAGAATATAAATCAGCTGTAACAAACCATCTAGGTGATTACCCTCATATTTCACCTGCTGACAGTCTAGACATCTAGTAATAAACTCTGCCACTTCCTTGTTTGAATTTGGCCAATAGTAGAACTTCTTCACAACTGTCAAATTATTTTGATATCCCAGGGGACCTGAATATGGCTTGACATGAAACACCCTCAAGATAAGATTCTTGAGCTCACTAACATCTGGAACATAGATCCTGTCCCTAAATCACCCCAAGCCACATGTCATGAGATGATAATCCACATCCTGCTCACTTGGTACCCTGTTGTAACTTGTGCTTAAGCTTTTGGGATCTTTGATCCTGTTGTCTTGCCTGTAAGATCCGATCCTATAAATCCATCGCATAATAACTCACAGCTACCCCATGGTTTACCTATACTCTCCTACTTAGACAATGTTCAACCATGTTCTCCTTTCCTTTAATGTATCTGATCTCAAGGTCAAACTCACTGAGGATAGACAACCATCTAGCTTGTCTGACATTTAGATTAAGTTGGCCAAATAGATATCTCAATCCACTATGGTCACTCATCAATACAAAGTTCCTGCCAAGAAGATAGTGTCTCCACATCTTCAAGGCATGAGTGCTCGATGCCTACTCAAGATCCTGAGTCACATAGTTTTGGTTGTGGTAATTTGGTTTCCTTGATTCATGGCACACCATCTATCCCTCCTACATATGGACTCCACCAGGTCCTTTCTTTCAAGCATATGTGCACACCACAAACTCTTTATCTGGATCTGCAAATCTTTAACATCGAAGAATTTGTAAGCAACTGCTTCAACTACTCAAAACTTGTTGCATATTCCTCTATCCGTTAAAATTTATTTCCTTTCCTCTATAATGATGTAATAGGATATGCAATCCATGAGAATTTTTTGATGAACCTCCTGTAGTAACATGCTAACCCCATGAACAATATGACCTCATCCGCATTCTTAAGAGCTACTCACTCCATGATAACTCTTATCTTTTCCAGGTCCACTACTATGCCTTCCTTCGATATAACATGTCCCAAGTAATGTACCTCTATCTAAAATAAGATACACTTACTAAGCTTGGCATAAAACTGTCGCTCTCTTAACAATATCAATATTGTTGCTAAGTGTTCTACATGTTCTTCCACATTCTTAGAATATATCAATATGGCATCAATGAATACAATCACAAACTTGTATAGTTAAGGACACAACACACTATTCATCAAGCACATGAAATTAATTGGAGCATTAGTGAAATTGGAAGGAACGTTAACAAACTCATAATTCTCATACCTAGTCTGAAAATAAGTCTTGTAGATGTCATCTTCTTTGATGTGTACTTGATGATATCCTAACATCGAATGAATCTTTGAGAACACTATTTCTCCCGTCAGCTAGTCAAACAAGTCATCAATCTTTGGAAATGGATATGTATTATTGATCATCACCTTGTTTAGCTACCTATAATCAATGCACAACTTGAGAGTACCATCCTTATTCTTCACAAACAATATCAGTGCACCCCAAGGTGATACACTTGGCCTAATGTATCCCTTGCCAAGCATTTCCTTCAACTAGAACTTCAATTCCACTAGCTATGGAGTGCTCATCCTGTACAGTGCTTTTGACTTTAGCATTGCTCCTAGTACCAACTCAATAGAAAATTCCATTTCCCCATGGGAAGGCAACTCTGAAATTTCTGTTGGAAACACATCTTGAAAATGTTGCAAGACATGATACTTGTTAAGGACTTCCACATCCTCAAAATCCTTACCCTTGTCAATAGAAATATGAACTGCTAATAGTACACACCACTTTGGCAACTGTGCTTAGCGTATATAGATGTAACCATCCTAATTGATGTAGGCTTCCTCTTACCCTGCAAAATTCTTGTATCTCCATTATCATCCACACACTCAATAGCATTGTCATAACAATCTACTTTGGTCTTGTGGAGGTACAACCAATTCCACCAAAAATCATACTATATGATCCTAATCGAAGCACATTTGGATATGCTAATGTAGGCATACTATTTAGCTCAAATGCACAAGGTCTTACCCAATGATGAACTCTCTTTTTAGTACCTATAGCCAACTGCACCAACTAAGACTCTGCATGCACTTATTTTCCCAAACCACACTTATTTGCTAGGTTAGTATGAGCATAACTATAATTCGAACTAGGATTAATCAAAATAAAAATAGCCCAGTCATAGAGCTTACCTTCCATCTCAATAATGGATGCCTGGTGATCAGCATGCTTGTTGTCCACAATTGCATAAATCTGAGGAATGGTATGACCAACATCCCCAACTTTCTGCACCTCCTTAGCACTATAGATCTTTGGCCTTCCTGCCTGATACAATGAAAAATTCTTCTTGTGATGATTCTTGCTACAAACCCATCATTACAGAAATCCTCTACCATCAGCTCTATTTTGCTACTCCCCAGGCTACTACCCTTGTCCCTTCTCAGCTGCATTAAAATTCTTGTAAGGAACCACATTCTTTTTCTCACTTTCATCTTGACGTATTCCTTGTTTCAGTGGCCACTTCCCTTTAAATTTCTCATTCCCCTTCATATCATGGTTAGGCTTAGCTTTATGCTATGATTTCTCACAACAATGCTTCAATTTCCTGATGGATCCCTCCAATGACCATGGCTCATCAAACTCAATCTGGTCTCTATATGCTAATAGACACCCACTAATGAACCTTTGAATATTCACTTTATCGTCCTTGAGGTAAGGTACATACCTCAACAACTCTAAAAATTGCTAGTACACTCATCATCTATCATGGAACCCATTTGCAACTCATAAAAAACCTTAGCCCTGTCATCATAATACCTTTCTGATAGGTACTTCTTCTTGAAGAGTCTCTCGAACTCATCCCAAATCAACTCTTCTTCTAGAATGCCTATGAAATTATTCACTTATTCCCACCATATATATGTTTTTCCTTTAAGACTGAAGGTGGATATTTTAGCTTTCATGTTCTCTAAATAGTTATGCAATATAAATATTTTCTTCATCCCAAGCAACCATGCCTCAACATCTTTTGACTTCTTCATCTCTCCATAAAATGTAGGAGGCCTGACTTCATTCAAATCCTCTAGCAAGTACTCATTTCTCATATAAGGATAAGGATGGTGGTGACTATGATGTCTCCTAGAGGAAGAACTATAATGAAATCCATACATACTATTCCTCCTGTCAGACGTACCCAATGATCTTCCACCTTTGACTGTGTCCCCTCTATCCAACATGTATTTTGATTGAGACCTGCTACCATATGTACCATTAGTCTTCTCTTCTTTTTCTTGAATAATCCTCAATTGTCCTTGTCTCTACAAGTCTGAGAAACTCTAAAGGACGACTGCATTAATCTCTACCTACTTTTCCTAAGCCCTTACAAGCCTTTCCTAAGCCTCAACCAACCTGTCATTGTCTGCCTTACAACTTCTGATATCTTCCCTCAAAATCATCAATGTATATGCTATATTAGGAGAATACACATCTCCTTTCTGCCCAACTGATCTATAGGGAGAGTCACGTGAACTGTAGTCCACCATTTTGCTCATCATCTTTGATTCTCTTTCCCCTGCAAGTATACCATATTAGATAAACCAAATAGGTACCATAACCAAGATCATACCTCAATGAAGTTTAGGAGAGGCTTATCTCATCTGTAAAATCAGTCCACATTAGCATGATACATGTATAATAATAATCACATCAATATGCCAACATCATGCATGACAATACGAACTACATACCATGTATTTGCATTGAATTTGCTTGATACAACTCTTCCTTGTTTGGTCCTTTCTTTCCTTGTCCTTCCTTTGCTTGCTTTCTTGCATTATCCTCTTGGTGCTCTTCTCCTCTCTAAAACCAATTCCAAAAATGAACTGAGAAAATGGCCCAAACTGATGCTTTGACATCTTTTTATTATTGATGCCTCTAATTTCTTCAATTTTCCTCTATTTCCTTCAATTTTCTCCTCGCATGCAACTTGTGACCTTTCATCTCCCTTTTCTCCCAATTTCCTTTATTTTCATAAAATAAATGCCAATAATGTCTTTTTGCCTTTTCAAATCCTTTTTCAATGCCTTTGCCAATTTTCCTTGACCATAATAAACCAAATGAACACCCACTGGGATGTTTTTCCCATCATTCAGCTTGGAATATGTGTCCTGTGACCTTCGTATTATTTTTCCTTTATTAACTTTATTACATAAACTTTTAACCCGGGATAGTTAAATTCTCTTTCTCTCTCCTTATTCCTTGGATTCTCAAGGCATTAATTTTTCTAATGTCCCTTTTTGTTGCAATTATAGTGCTCAATGTTTGATAGATCAACCTTCTTCTTTAGTCCTTTGAACTTCTTGTGATGAGCAAAGTAGGCATTTGAGGTGTTGTCATCTTCATCCCCCTTGTTATTTACTAATGAGATGTGGAATTATTCTTGCATCCATTCCACATTTGTTCTTTTAACACTTTGCTTATACCTACGAAAGGTTAGAATAGTTTAAAAAAGAGTTTCCTATCTTATTTTCAATAAATTGTTTTTGAATGTTGGAAAAAATTACTAATTTAAGTGTTAATTGAGAGCTATGGGTCATGAAGCATACTTAATTTTTTTTTTATGAAAAAACAACCATACAATTTTGTATTTATCAAACGACTTATTAAACCATCGCTAAGCTTCTAACTAAGTTTTTTAGCTAATTAGATCAAGTTTATCAAAGACAGGTGTCACTAAGAAAATATTTTGTAGTGCCTACAAGTCGTGCTATGAAATATTTTCATAGCGCCTACAGGTTTTTTAAAAATAGAGTTTTTCTAGCCACTACTTGGGTGATTTCAAACACTTAAACAATTTTTGAGGCAGATTAACTCATGTTACAAGTTGATTCGACATATGGAGGGGTTTCCAAGCATTAAAATAGGGTTTTAGGGGTAAAACCTAAAAATTGAAACTATGCATAAAAGAGCCATATCCAACATACCCAGAAAACTATTTTGTGTCAAACATAGGAGATTTTAATAGATTTCACAACATATTGTAAAAGTGTTAAGATTATTTTTAGTTGAGGAATGGAAAATTTTGGGCACATTAAACGATATGAACCTCATGGCATCAAATGGTTTCAAGCATATGAGGAGCTAATCCTTGTTTTCACAAACACATGCTAGGAACCTATTTTTCACTGTTTCAATGGTTATAATCTAAGTTGGTGCCATGATTTCATCACATCCTTTGATTGCAACACATATAGGGTCAGGGATATGCAATTTCAAGTGACAAAATTTGCAGAGGTAACAGGTTTACAAACTAAAGGAGAGAAGTGGTTTAAAAAGAAATGCCACAACACTTTGTTTTTTCCTGTTTTAGGCAATGTGTTCAAACCGAGATTCCAAGAAGGTGGTCATTAATTTTAAAACAAACAAAAAAAGGTTTTTGTTAGGAATAGGCTGATTTGAGAAAATCTCTTTCATATTTTAGCCATCCATCATGGTTTGGAAAATACAGAGGAATATGTGAGGCATATTTTTCTAGATTTTGTAATTTTATGTTTTCCTATTTTAGTCATTACTTTCAAACGCGTATTCCAAAAATATGGAGATGATTTTTTAAAAACAAAAAGAGGTTTGTGTTGGTAACATACTCATTTCCAAAAAAATCTCTCATTTTTATAACATATATCAATTTTTGATATATTCAAATGTATCTTTGTGGCCTATGTTTCCATATTTTTCAAAATTCTATTTCCTATAAAAATGTCAACTCAACAATTGAAGGTCACCGCAACAATTTGACTTGAGGATCAAATATTATCTCCTCCTTGATTATTTCAAACATGAAACTAAATATGGGTGAAGAGGTTTCTAGATCCATTTCTTTTGGATCTTGATGATTATTGTAACTAAGACTTTCCATAGATTATGGATTTGAAACCTATGTAGTGTTTCTATAAATGAAATATAAAAGGAGGAGCAAGGGTTGGATTTTGAGTAAAAGAAGTCTATTTTTTGTGTTCTTGTCAAATTATATGATCTTTATAGTGCAAATACTAGACTACTATGATTAATCACATAAATATTCTTGTGATTGTGTTCTTAGTCTATGTTTCTTTAAGTGATAGTTTTTTCCTTCTATGTGATGCGCATTATGGTCTGTCTTCTAATGTTTGAATAAAGGTAATGTGAAAAAATTCATTGTTTTAATTCCCTACTTCATCTATTCTAAACATATGCACTCTTTCTTCTAGAGCTACTAGGAGTCATGTTTCATGCCTTGTTGTAGTGGATTGTCGTTTCTATATTCTACTGTCATCTCAAATGAAATTTTGATACGTCTAAAGTACACAATCCTCCCTGCCTTTGTCCATCTTGATCATGCAACTAATGTCTTCATAATTACATCTTAAACCTAGTTTTCTGACTCCATTGTCCAGTGGACTGATTGTCTCATACCCAACCAAACCCTACTTCTATAACACTTTATTGAAGATCTAGTCATTGTTTTGAAGACATAGTTAGTTGTTAAGAATTTAGTAATTAAGCTATGAGAGAGAGCCTTCTCTAGCTTTAAGGGGCTAGCCTTCAATATACAAGCTTGGTTTGAAAAGGTTACCTTAGGAGTTTTCTATTACAACCAAGAAAAGTTTCTAAGTGATAACATGTTAAAAGGTACGTATGTATTTCCAGCTGTTAATTCCTAATGCAAAAGCACTCCAAGATTTTGGTAAACCTACTAGAGAAGTAATCACTAGTCCATTTTATAGTACAACTTCATCTATATATTGATTTCATCTCTTATCCTAAAGATCATTTCTTGAGTGGAATCTATATTAGATATGTATGGGATTAGATTGTCCTTTACTCCCTCTACTATCATATTCATGGCCAAGATGGTGGTTTCCATGAAATTCTCCTTTCTTGCATCATTTGTAGGTTTCTTGACTTTTCCTTAAATGAGATCCAAAACATTATGCTTAACAAGAATAAGATTTATCCTCTTCATCCATGCTCTGTAGTTGGAGGCTCCTTCTTAGATTGTTTTTTCTCTTTATTGTGGTTGACATGGTTTCTATAGATAGTAGGATTCTCTTCTTCTATGATCCTCTTCTTAATTTACTTCTCTTGTTATTTATTCCTTAACCTTTCTTTCAATTAACCTTCATGTTACCTTTTCCCTTCCTCCTTTACCTTAGCTCTAATACCAAGTTAGAAAATTAGAAAAGAAAAACTATTTCCTTATGTTTATAATTACTTGTGTTATTCTTGTATCCTTATTATCTTCTTTATGCTCTTTTGTTATCTTATTTTCATCAAGTAATCATCAAATCAAAACATGAAGATCAACGACACGAAATGTAGGTACTCAATCAAGGCTAAAATCCATCTTTAGGGGAAAACCCAATCAAACTCTTCCACTAATCAAATTGAAATAGAATAAGACCTTAGGCCTAACCAAAATACCCTTCATCCTCCGCCAATTCATCCTTCCAAAATGATTTAACAACCTTCAACAGTCTCTTCTTATCTAATAGCTATAACCTAACAATAACCCATAATTTCAGCCTAGCTATAGTACTGCAATTTCGGCCCTTCCAACAAATTCGCACATGTGAGACAAAGAGAGAAAATTTGAATTTTTATGCTTGACAAAGACTTCCTTTTCCTTTGCTAAGGTTTCCTTTCTCTTCCTTGAATTTCACATCATTTTCCACCTTCAACAACTAAAGATCGAACATGTTGTCTATGTGCTCCAAATGAGGTCGAGTTGTTGCCTTTATATAGTGAATCTATGAGGCTGAATTCCTTTTATGAGGTTGACTTTTCCTTCTTGAGGTCGACTTGGTGGAAGAGGCCTAAATGCCCTATTTTACGTAAAAATAAATTTATTTCTTGATTGATAATGCCCATGAAGGGTATATTACATTATGACATGGACAAGGACACTTGACATAAGCACTAGAAGCCTACAATGGAGGCTTTGACTTAAAAAACATTGACCCGAGCATGAAATCCATGCTTTAATAAGTCAATTTATTTTGTAATAAAATTTCTTTTTCTTTCTTTTTAAAAATACATTACATCCAGGGAAAATTTTAAGAAACACCTTAAATTTATATGTATAAATAAATGGGTGAATCCCATGATACATAGGAAAAATGGATGCGATTATTATTAATAATAATATAATATGTATATATAATTTTTTTGGCGAATCTCAAACTGGATTATATTACCTTGTAAATTCATGACGAATCTATCAATGAATTATAGAATCTTGTAAGATCTTGGCAAATCTTTCACTGAATAATAAAAAGTGAAGTCTTGGTGAATGTTATGTTAAAGTATGAAACCATGTATGTTAATAGGAATACATATTCATTAAATTGTAATATGTTAACATACATGTTTGGAAAAAAGAAACATAATTTTCTCTTCCTACAAACAATGTTGCAAGTTTTAGTGGCCATGTTTATCAAGGTTCACACTATACGCTCTTTCATATCCGTCTATTAGTTTTGATAATATTCTACAACAAAGTTCTTGTAGGTGTTGATCTTGACCACCAGCTATGTCAAGGTAGGAGAGATTCATCTTTTCTCTACCACTTTTTTCAAGCTATCAAATTTCTTTCTTATTCCATAGACTCCAACTGCTAGATAAAAAAAAACACATTTTGTTTACCCCAACACGCCAACAAGTAGCAAGCCCCAACTATATAATATAAGAAAGTAGTAGGTATCCCAAAGGCCTGAAGGGGATCTAATGGAAAGAAGTGACCGTTGTCAGAATCCTTCCAATCAATATATTAATATATACATATAGATTTTTTATTATTTTAATTGAAAATATAAATTAAATAATAAAATTTAATTACGTCTCTCCCAATCTAAATTTCTTATTAGCATAATTCACTACCTTCATACGTCTTGCATTTTTTAACAACGTTGTAACATGTGGATTAATTTCCTTTTTGGTGCACAATCTCTGCCTTTTATGACAATATGGTGCACTAGCCCAACCCCTACAGATCATTACGACAAATTAAGAAAAACAGAGAAGATGAAAGGATGTACAAACCAACATATTTTTCAAGCACTGACCCAACCCCTACAGATCATTACGACAAATTAAGAATAACAAAGAAGATGAAAGGCTGTACAAACCAGCATATTTTTCAAACAACTAATCCAACATTAGTACCGTAACTTTCTCATGAAGATATCATACTGAGAACATTTGAAAAATGGTGGGAAATCTGGGCACTCACTATCTGTCTGCTGCAAGGGTGATGTGGAAAGAGTGATAATATTTCACTATTTAGAATTTTTTTGTTAAATCCGAAAAACCAATATTAATGGAGATATTGGTATTTTTTAATAAATTAAACCAATATTAATGGAGATATTGGTATTTTTTAATAAATTTTGTGAAGTGACTAAATGTAGCTTTAACCATTCACCTTAAGATGTTTTTTAAAATATAATTTCCTAATTCTATTTAATATCTTCATTATCATAAAAACCAACCTATATCCATCTTAACTCCACTTCTACCACTCTTGGAGGGATGAAATCTATTTATCCCTCTCAGCACTTGGTAAACTCGTAATTAAGATGGATCTAAGTTGATAGAATTTCCCCTTTAAATAGTCTTTGCTCACATGAATACCATGATATTACCATGGGTCAATACCATGGGTTATCATAAACCTGGAGCTTAAAAACTACTATTTTTAATTTATAAAAATTAATATAATGAATAACTGATTTTTATTTTAATTTTTTATTTTAACCGAATTAAAATGTTTAAGTGACATTAAATTGCAAGATCCATTTTTACCCTTGATCTACCAAGCCCGAGGATAAAATATTTTTTCACTCTATGCTAGTTTTCATATCACAATATTTGATCCCTCCCAGGGCTTAGTAGATCTAGAGGAAAGATGGATCTATGCTGGTTTAATCCCCCCCTTTAAATAGCTTACATTCCACGTGAATACCATGGGTCAATACCATGTGCCATATTTTTTTTATTAATACTAATATTAGGGTTAATAATGGGTTAATAATGTTTTTTTTGCATGGTATTAATAATAATTTGGCGCATAGGCTTCACCTAAATATAACACATTTTTCGAGTGTTCTTAAATATAATGTGACTTCTGGAGCAAATATAAAAAAATGTTTTATTTATTTACCATACCTCTCGTTTATTTGTATTTTTATTAATTTACCATACCTCTTTTATAAATATGGTATTTGGCCCATAGGATTCACTCAAATAAAACCTCTTTTTTGAGCCTTCTTAAATAGAAAGAGGGTTATGGACTAAATATCAAAGGAGCTTTTATTTATTTACCATACTCCACTTTATTTTTATTTTTATTTATTTACATGTAAATATAAGGTGACTTATGGAGAAGTCGAGAGGAAGAGGAGGCTCTACACCGAAACAATTGTTGTCTCATGTGATTGAAAATGGTCATCGCTCCTGTAGTCATTTCATCTACAGTGGAAAACGATCGGATCCACAAGCTTCTAGCCCTAGCTATAAAACTAAATTAGATCAACAAAAGCGAGAAGGAAGGATTTGCTTGATAGGTATCTCAGTACCCTAGCAGCAAAAAAGAGAATAATGAATTGGGAAAGGTGGATCAGTTATGCAAGAAGGGCAACCGGAGAGACTTGATGAGCATAGGCTGAGCGGTTAGTAAGAATGGTGCATATATAAAGGGAAGAGCGAGGGTTTATGCAGATAGTTGTTTTTTGTTTGTCTAGATCCAAGGTCGAAGGGGATCTAATGACTCTGTAGCTTGTTTTGCCAGTTGGTCTGAAGAAAACTCAGTCCCCCCACCCTTTTGGGACTGGTCTTAGACTACCCCACCATCGCTAGAGGTCATGCCCGCATCTGGAGAGGGCGATGCACACCAACTTATCGCTCCTAAGGATGACCATCAAACAGATGTCGTAGAGAAAATCGATGCAGCCCATGAGGGCAAAGACCTATATGTGCACGACTCTAGGGCACTGGAGCAAATCAATTTTTGCGAAAACCAACACCATGCCCCAGATTGGATGCTCCCTATAAATTCATGGGAACCGAAATGGATTCTCTCCTCTTAACAAGGAATATATGCCATGCATGGACCCGGATCGACCTCCCTCACCACAGGAGGGTGTATAAATCTCAAATTTGCCACTAACCTAATAGATCTGGTGCTAAATAGATAGAACAACCCACACCAAGCACAAATCTGGAGGAATTTAGACACAAAGGCTCCCTGCTGCACTGGATCACAGCCCGAGATCATAGATCTGATTCGGCGACACACACCTGTCACGATAGATCTAGAATCATCTTCTCCTGAAGTGTCCAAGGATAAACAAAGTACCCTCTTTATCAGATCCATGGAAGGGAACACAATAGGCATTAGGATAGGGAGCTGGGAGGAGATGAAAGCACTCAAATAAAGGATACAAGAAAGGATAGGCATATCATCGTGTAAAAAACTCCTGATCTACATAGGAAAAGTACTGTAGGAGAAGAACAAACTAAAAGAATACAACATAGGCAATGACTCAACCATTTACCTCAGCACAAGACACTGCGGAGGATGTCTAGGCATGAGCTCAAAAGGACCTGTCTCCTTCAAAGACGTAGTGAAAGGGAAGAAGGAATCGCAAGCATAAACAGAACAACAAGCTACAATCCCTGGAGAGTACATCGTCGAGTAGACATTATAGAACCCAGCCATAACAATTGTCGTACCTGAGGTAAATGAAATACATGATGATTATTTATCTAAAGCAGTGATATGCAGGTTCAATGGGTTTTGGCCCAAGCCAGAAGCCCTTCGTTAATGGATTTACTCCATATGGACAGAAAATTGTGATATCCACCGCTGTTCAAAAGGGTTTTTTATTATCAAATTCGATACAATAAAAGATAAGGAATATGCACTAAACGAGGGACCATGGTTCTGGGGTAATGCTGGACTATTTATGACATCTTGGTTCTCGGAATTTGATCCCAACGCTATGGTGGTTTCCAAAATGCCCGTGTGGGTAAAATTATACAACCTTCCCCTACACTTTTGGCACATCAAAGTATTATCAGGCATTGGCAACGCTTTGTGGAAATTCTTAAAAGTAGATAGTGAACACCTCTCTATGGAAATCTATACTTTTGCCAGGATCTGTGTAGAGGTTGATCTCAGCTAGGGATTACCAGACAACATCCTCTTACTCCACAATGAAACACAATGGGCTCAGCCACTTGATTATGAAAACACAACCTTCAGATGCCACATATGTCGTCAAACTAGCCATCTACAAAGTGTGTGCCCACAAAGCAAAAAAGATAGGAAAAGAAGACATCCACCAAAGCCGAAAGGATGGCATTTTTTAGCCACATTGATAGATGACATAGAAGAGGAAGAAAAAACAGAAGATATCAACATATTCCAAGAAGCAGAATATCCAGGAAATAATCCAAAACACAACGAAAAGAGCATCCTACATAGCCCACAGAATGATGAAAACTAGATGGAGTCTGTAATAGTGCAAACCAATCCACAGCAACAAAGTGAGAAACTCATCCAAGGAGAAGAAATTGAAGGCAACAAGTGAGCACACTCTACAGAAAGCTCAGATTCTAAAAACGAAATTATGGCTATCACAAACGAAGCACACATGGCTATTGTAAGAGCCACACCCAACAATGAAGGTTGGCGGAAAGTGGAGAAAAAGAAAGCTAAGAAAGCATAGATAGACAGTAAATCATCTTAGATCCTATTGCATCACGACAAGTTTTGACAAAGCATATGCCATTTCAGCATCTACAATATGTAATTTTACTCAATATGAATAAAATTACAATTTTTCCGTGGGAAAAAAAAAGGTGACTTATGGAGTAAATATAAGAAAAAAGTTTTCCATTATTCTTTGTATGATTATGACTAAACAGATGCAAACTTGGAATATGGTAAGAACATTATTCAATCTTTAAATAACCATGAAAATAAGAGACTTGAATTTTTAAATAAAATGAATTATTCTTTTGTGACCATTTGTTCCAAAAAATAAGGTCATTTTCTCAAAATTAACCCCAATACCATGAAATACAGGAAAATGAAAGAAAAAATCTTTTTTACACCAAATGTGGAGGGTGAAATAACTATCATAAATACCTATTCTTGAAAATTAGGGCCAATGGAAGGTTGTAACTCCTAATTTCAAGGGCTAAATTTACTTTTTTTACTCTCTCCCTTAAAATAAGGTGGGATAACCTCCATACCTAATTTGTTTTATAAAATAAATTTGAGGCAATTTGTAACAATGTACTGTGATACAAAATATTCGCCCAATAAAAATATAAAACCACTTAATTCCCCCCAACGGGGGAAATTCGCCCCCAAAATTTTCCATGATTACATCATGACTCAAACACAATTATCAAGACCAACACTAATTATATTTTTCAACAGAGGAGACTTCCTCCCAGATAGCGATGGAAAAAGGGCACTGCATGAATAAATGTAGCCCATCCTAAGAGTCAGATTTGCAAAGAAAACAAAATTTTGGACCCTTGAGGCCTCTCTTGAGGAGGTTGTCCCAAGTCAAGATATGGTTATGGGCTACCATCTAGGTGAAACATTTGACTTTCATTGGAACTGCCCACTTCCACATCTAGGCTAGCAAAGAAATGAGGGGTTCAGGATGAGGATAAGCATCCTTTTGTAGGCATGTCATCACCCTGTGATATGCCTCCCCAATTCAACCTATCAAAATTCTTTGTGAGCATAATTCCATCCTAAATCAGGTGTGTACAAAAGGTCTCCCATTCAAAGTGCATCTGTGGGTACAACTCGAGCTCATCCAGTATCTTCAATGTGTAGAGGGGAATCCCTCATTCAGAACCACTCCAATGTCTGACAACTGGAGGAGACCCTTTGTGGAGGTGTTGGATAATTGGCACCAAAAAGGTATGGCACCCCTCCATACCCACCAAGGAATCAAGACCGACCAAGATGTCGTTGCCCCTGCCAACAAACCAATGAAGATTGTTGCACAACCACGACCTAGCTTTCATCAAACTGTGCTACACAAAGGATGCCCTTCTCATAACTGAAGCATCGTCCCAGATCCAATCCTCCAAGGTGGCAAAGCAAAGATATTTTTTCTTATAAATACATGCCAGATTCGACCCCACCAAAGCCCTCCAAAGATTCATAGTGAGGAATGCACCATTAAAAAATTTGATATATATATGTAACCAAACTCATATTATTTAGAATAATTTATATAAAATTGTAAAATTAAAATTTATCGAGAAGAAGATAGACTTTAAAAACTCATATTATTTAGGGTAATTTATATAAAATTGTAAAATTAAAATTTATCGAGAACAAGATAGACTTTAAAAAGATAAGTTTTCTATATCATTAGAAATAATATAAATTCTAGTTATATTAATGTGACAAATTTATCAATTACAAAAAGGCAATTTTTAAACCTAGTTTTCTTATATCAATAAAAACACGTTAATAAATTAAACTAGCATTTCAATTAAAAAATGAACTTTTAAAAATAGTTTTTTCCCTATATGAAAAAATACTGTTTAATAAATTGGGAAAGTTATAATAAGTAATTAACAAATATTTATATTTTTTTATAAGTTAACATATAATAACTTAAATTAAATTATATATATGTAAAATTTAAAGTAAAATTACAAAAAATAACAACAAACAAATTTTAATTGTAAATTAATATTTAGAAAAAATATATTTATTTTATCTTTTCTATTTTTACTTCACCTCATTTCCAAACACATTTTAAAATTAATTTAAGTGAATATTGATAAAAACACTTTACTGTTTGTGCTCTTTACGTGCAAATCCACGCAGTCCCCCCCCCCCACAATCGTGATTCATAAGGAAACCATGAGCATGACATGGGTAGCCAAGTCCATTCTATTCCGAGACGCGGGGCATTTTATCTGCGAGTATCAATATTCACTCTGCGTATCTATCAACATCTGTCATATATATGTTACGCAGCAGGGAAGTAGTAGTTGCATTGCGATCAACACATAACACATTAGAGATATATATTTAAGTTAAATTTATTTTTATGGGATATATATTTGTTTTAAGGTTTCTAAATAGATTTTTTATTAAAATTTAATTATTAATAATTATAAATATTAATAGATTTATATATTATTTGATTAAATGTGATTTAGAATAGAATATAAATTTACAAGCGGATATGATTTAAAAAATAATTTAAAATTTGATAATATTTAATGTTAATATTATTTTAATATATTTTTTTGTTGATAATAAAGTAACATTAACATGTACATAAAATGTTTTTAGTAATATATTATCATAATTAGTTATTGGACTCCTTTCAAATTTTGGTTACTCTCCTTTATATTTTAATGAAAATATAGTGATTGGTTGTTCAAAGACTATTATCACATAATGGCTCTAAAAACTCTAGTATATTACATATTAATATACAAACCATGAGTCTTTGTTTAGAATTCTATAGGCATGTTTCCTAAAACATTAATGTTTTCAAAAATGAAAGGAGATATAAATATTGTAAAACCTTGAAAGTTAAAGTTGCAAGGAAGCAATGGCTACCAATTTAAGTGCATCTATGAGGGTTGTATATTTTGCTAATGTGTGGGGTCCATTTTCGGTTTGATACTAGTGGAAGAGATTCCAATCAAATTTTCGACGAATTCATAATCTTAAACAACTACCTTGATTTCCAAGGTTTGCTTGTTACGAATGGTTGGAAGTGTGGAAAATCCATGTGAGTGCTAGCCACTCAAGTTTGGTGATATATATCACAATGCGACTGTGAATTCACTTCTCCACACTCAAATTCCAATTTATCTAGCCTTCCTTTGCAATAGATGATGGTGAAACTACAAATATGAGTAGTATATTAGGTTTCTTCATATTTACACTTGCATTTATTCACCCTCTTATGAAAAGAATAGAGCTCTTTAACTAGATGGTACATGCAACATGAGTAAGTCTAGACCATGGTATAATAAACCAAGGAATCGCTAAAACAAGGTTGGGAGGATCATAGAGAGAACAAGGTGAGAGTTTGGAAGAAAAGAGAGAACAAGGGGAGAGTTTAGAAGAAAGACTATGTCTCCTGACAATTGAAGAGGTGTATTGTTGACCTCTCCTTTAATCAATTGCATGTAAAATTATAAAGGAAGATGGGTGGCATATGTGAAGTTATGTCATCCTTCTCCTTCATTAAATTGACTTGATTATAATAGGGTAAGGAGAAGCCACCCGTTTGAAACCTTTTGATTTCCCTTATAATTTCTCCATGAGAGCTTCACCTTTTTCAGTAATACCTTATCATGTTCATTCATAACAGACGGTTTTAAAATTGAGAAAATAGAGTCAATATATTCTAGATATTGGTGGAAGGGTAGGCAGGGGCTGAGGAGAAACAATATGGGTGTGAGAGGGAATGGGTATTTGGTAAAAATAAGGGACGTCAGGCAAAAATTAGGTTTTTTCTTAATTAGGGAGATGTAATTTTGGGTAGGGGTGGTTTTCTTGGCGGGTGGGGGGAGAATACGATTATTTTGGGAGATAGTTATCTATATATAGTGTGATTAGAAGTATTATTTAATATCCCAATAACACATGTACTATGTTATAGGTTTTACTAAGTGATTTTGCAAGTGTAATAATTATCATACCTTGGGAATGGTAAAATTGGAATGCAAAAGTAAATGGAGATGGAAATGTGGGAGAGGTTATAATAACTGAAGAATGTAGTGTTGTGAATGAAGTCTAATGGTGTAGCTGTAATGGAAGATCTCATCCTTAGGGAGTGGCCTGATACTAAAATTGCATGGGTATTTAAGTTCCCTAACTTAACTTTATTCAATTATGTTGTTTTCTTCGTTGTGACCAATATCTATAGCAAGAAAAATGCATACACATCTTTCTTAGTAACAATAAGCTCTCACAATTGCAATGGAAAGAACCACTAATAGAGCCCACAAAGTTGGGGACACAATGGTCCTACTTGTGAAGTTATGAACCAATGGATCTTTCCTTGAAATACGAGTCCAATATTAAGAAGTGAAATTATTCTCATGAATAATAATGTAAGAACCATCCATGATGCATGTGTGTACAAAAAAGTGGAAGTCATATATATATAATATATAATATATTTATATATATATATATATCTAATATAACTTCCCATTCATTGGTTGAGGAAGGAATTTAAAAGTATTGTGAAGTGGAAACTCTAATATTATGCTATTAAAAAGATAGAGAATTTTGGCTCTATACATCAAATTTTGATTTTATTTAAAAATTATCCGTTTAAAGCGAGTATTTGTAAATAACAAAATCTTAGTCGAGAAGCACATGGTTTAAAAATCTATTAAACAGTAAAATGATATATATATATATATATAAAAGTAAAAAATAGTACCAATAAAACGTAATCCTCATATATTTACCCTAAAGCCCTTAATTACGAAAACCAACAAATGTTTAGAACCACACCTCTAACTCTAAATGTACATTCTCCACCATTTACAATATAATATATAATATCCAACAATATCTAAAACTCTAATCCATTAACCTATATTAGATTCTTCAAGGATATACCTCTAAATACTTGAGTAAGAGGGACCCAAAATATCCATCCCCCCTCCCCCCCGCGCCTACTCCCTATGCAATGCATAGTACATAAGGCTAATTGTGCAAAGAATATAGCACACACCCAACAAAATTATTTTCCACAAACTATGAAATTTATGTAGTTAAATACGCTCCCTTTGACGATTTAAAAAGTGTAACACTATAAGAATATTGTAGCAACATAAAACTATATGTGGGTGACCTTTTAATTTTTGGAAATTAAACACAAGTGAAAATTCATGATGAGAAAAGGAAATTCTCACTACTTGAAATTCAGAAGTGCATTTTTTATTGGTAATGTAGAGGATGTAAAACATCATTGACTTATTGTACCTAATCTATCAACAAAAGTAATTACTAGAGGAGATGTTATATGTGATGAAGGTCACTAAAAGTGTGAGAATGATTTGATGTCCATTCCTTGAATTGCAAGATATATTTGACACATGTTCCTTCTCCTTTTAATCCTCCTATAATATTGACCATGAAATAAATGCTTCTCTTACTCAAACTTATCCCCCGAATGAGTCCATTGACCCTAAAACTACACTAGCTTCACAAATTCTCCACAAATTCCTTGTTGGATATACAACAAGGGAAGTATTTATTGATATAGTTGATTATCTTTAAGATCAATGCTAAACACACTATGAGTTTCACCAAGTCTCTTCTCTATTACCTTAATTTCTAGAGACTCCACATCTAGAAATACTTTAAGAAGCGTCTAGCCATCTAAAATCCATTACCGTAATAAATGAAGAATTTCATTTCTTAATGTTGAGTGATATATGAGATCTACTACCTCTTCTTAAATGAAGAATTTTTCAAATGCAAATCGATTTACAGAATTAAATATGCTGCAAATAGTATTTTTTGTAAATATCACCATGACTAGTTTCCAAATGTTTCTCGCAAATAGAACAAAGTGAATATAGAAAAATATGTACCCTAGTTGCCAAAATCAATTCCATCCACTTTTTGGTTACCCTTGTTGCTTAGTATAGATGGGAAGTCCATCAAATGGATTTAAAATCCACTTGATAATTTTCTATGGAATAAATCTTGGGTTCGTTTAGAGTGATATCCCTCAATGGCTTGAAGCAATATCCTCAAGCTTTGTATGAAAAGTGGACCAATTCATTCTTGACCCTAGCTATCATAGATGCAATTTTGAACCTAACATTTATATTGAGAAAGTATATGACCATATTTTTATACATGTATTTATGTTAATGATGTTATGCTCATATTCTATTAATGACACCAAACTTCTGAACCATATGAAATCCAATATCAGAATAATTTTGACATTAGAGGCTTAGGACATTTGAATTATTTTCTTAGCCTCCATGTTTTGAAAAATCAAGAAGGTATAAATTATCTTTCCCAACCTAAGTATGCATGTTATTCATTAGTCATTTATTTCACATGCAAATAGTAAAATAAACCCATCTCCCTTCCAATATGGAGTTATTTTTTTACCACCTACACTTCACCCTTTTCTATTTCCCAACCTTAGCATGCATGTGAGATTAATAGTTGTTTTCTCATGTAAATGAATCCCATCTCATTTCAATTGTGGATTTAAATTTTTTCTATCTTGATCCTCACCGATAGTGGACATTACTTTATACCTATAGTTACTTGGTATTTTTTTTGCCTAGCTCTTACTTCCCTTGACATCTTCATAATTGGTGGTCTCATTTCTTAGTACATGTCAGATCCTCACAAAATCCATTGGAAATCAATAAAGAGGATACCATGGTATATCTATGGTATAGTTGAATTTGGTACTATATTTAGTGTATGAAGATATCCTATGTTGGATTGTTGTATAGATTCCAATTGGGTTGATGACCCTAATGATCAAATATGTATTGTAATATATGTTTTAAATTTTGGTTTTAAATATATCATTTAGGTTTTCAATAAACAAAATCCCCTATCATTATTTATCAAAATTATAATGTTAAATAACAATTTGTGCAATTTTAGATGTTATTTCACTTATATAAATCCTTTAGAGTTTGAATTATGGAAGCAACATCCACCCAATCTCTAACATGATAGTTAGAGTGCTATTTATCTCACCAAGGATCTAGTGGAACATTAAGGTATCAAACAAATTGAGTTACACATGCACTTCATTCAGAATATTCTTAAAAATGCATTCTTGAAGTGCTTTGTTGCCATATAGATGATCAAGTACTTATTGACATTTTCATGATCTCCCTCATCGAGGCCAATTTCTTAAAGCTTCAAACTATGTTATGAAGTAATGAAGTCTTCATTAAGGGGGAATAAGGTCTAATGGCTCTTTTTAAATCTTTGAATTGAAGATGAAGATGTTCTTATAAGTTGATTTTAAGATATTTTGACATGAGGAGTTTGTTTAGGTTCAACTTGATTCAATGTATCCTTAGTATAAAATATATAATTTATAAGATTTTTACTTAATTAATCCAATGGTCATAAACATGTCCTATGTATGAGTGATGATACAATTTAAATATCTCTTACAATTACTGACATTTGATATGTGGGTTAGCAATTGGTTGGTCTATCGTATCTATTTATTCAAAATCGAGAGTCATTTCTCAATGACATAATTGAGAGATGTTCATGTAAATTACTTTTATGCATTAATAAATTGTCTTCATGTCTTCCACTATTTCTATTCTTGAGGGTTTTAACTACATAAACAATCTTAGCCCCAAGGGTTAGCCCAGTTGGTCAAAATTAGTGCCTCGACATTGGGAGGTCAGAGGGTCCAATCTCCCTGAAGCCCTTGGGGTCAGGCCTTACTAGTGGGACGTGGGGCTAGATTCCCTTCAGGGTCGATTAGCCCAGATTCTTCTGTGGACGTAGCGCCACTCGTTGACCAGGGTGTCCGTGAACCACAGCCTAAAAAAAGAAAAAACAAAAAACAAAACAAAAACAAAAAAAGACAATCTTGTCCTAATTATCAATTTGTGCATACTATGTTTTTTTCTTGAAATATCTACCATATGTCACTGTGTAATTTATATTTTGAATAAGGATAACCATCACTTTCTGTATATTAACTTTTTGGCTTAGGATATATGCCTTATGTCAAGATATACTTTATATTTCGAGTAAGGATAACTATTTGAGGAGATGCACCAACTTAGTTCTTTGGAATAAATTTGAAAAAAGTATTGATTAAAATGTGCCATAGAAAAAAGACAATATTTAACCTAGATAGGTGTTTGTCATTTTCTCTATAGTATAGAACTTGTTATTATTTCTCACGAGGGTGGTCCAATACAAGTTATCTAAATCTTTGTTATTTCATTGAAAATGAGTATATAATTCAAGTGCATCTCTAGCATTAGAAAATCCATAAATCTATGTAAATTCAACTCAACATTTAATAGCAAATTCTCTCAAACCTAAAAGGTTAGCAGGAGAAATTTAGGTGATTCAAATTGTCTAGATACTCTTAAGCACTAAATTTTTAATTTTACATATTTACCATTTCACCATCTAAACATCTCAAACATAGATCCTATTTAATTATTAAAATATATACAGTAAATATATATTGAAATATAATATAAATATAATGAATATAAAATATATGTTAGAAATCAATTACATAAATTCATCAAACTAATATTTGAAAACCAATTAATTCGCCTAGGCGTATATATATGAACTTTAGATGGAAGGAGGTTTGTTCACTCTTTTTTTTTCAATTGAGTCCCTAGATTGATTCTCAAGGGAATATGCTAATCATATGCTTCTTCTTAATGTTTATCAACTGTTGTAGTGTATTACAATGTTTGTTAGGTTGCATTAACTTTTAATAAATTTAAAATTTTTATTCCTCCTCACCCACCAATTTCCTAGGTATTTAAGATTATTCCAATTCTAATAAGCTCCTCATTTTTATTTATAACATTCATTTATATATAAGTGAAATTTTATTTAGAAAAATGGTCCATTACATTTAATAAATATAAAAAATTAGGTTTGACCTGACTCCCCACCCACCAATTTCCTAGGGATTGGAGATTATTCTAATTCTAATAAGTTCCTCCGTGTTGATATTATTCCAATTCTAATAAGTTCATCATTGTTATTTATACCATTAATTTTATATAAGAAAAATTAATTTAGCAAAAAGGTCCATTTCTTTTAATAAATTGAAAAATTAGATTTGTGCCATGTCCCCACCCACCAATTTCTTAGGGTTTTGAGATTATTTTAATTCTAATAAGTTACTCATTATTATTCAATAAAATTAGTTTATATATATAGCAAATCTTTATATAGCCAAAATGGTCCATTTTACTTTTTAATAAATTTTAGACTTAGATTCACCGCCACGATGGCTTACCACACACCGTTCATTCGGGATTTGAATATACTCCAATTATGATAAGTTCCTCCATGTTGATATTATTCCAATTCTATTCTAAAAAGTTCTTCATTATTATTTATAACATTTATTTATATATAACCAATTTTACTTAGCAAAATTATTCATTATTTTTAGTAAATTTAAAAATTTACATTCATGCCACTTGGATCCCCACCCACCAACTTTCTGGGGATTTGAGATTATTCCAATTCTAATAATTTCCTCATTATTATTTATAACGCTAATTTATACATAAGAAAATATATAACAAGGTATTTTTGTAGAATCATGGCACCAACTTACCATATCTAAACATACATATATTTGTATGTTGCCACAAGTGTCTGATAGTGGAAAATTTAAGGTGGACAACCTCTATGAGAAGTTTGGGCATTTGATATTGGATAACGAGGCTGAATTACGAGACCTTGACTCACAAGAGGAATATGTGTCGCTGCACAAATGAGGAATACAAGGTTTGACTAGCTTATGCCACGAATCTCCATGAGATCAATTATGTGTCCGTTATAAATTTAGTAACTGAGTGTGGTTTAGATGTTAATGATTTGAAGGAGTGTTATATGAAAGATTGCTTTACTTTTCAAATACAAATGTATAAAAGTAGGTTAGCTATGAATTTGGTCCTTTTCAATGTAGGATTAGTGTAGAAATAGGTAAAGTAGAATGAATAAATTATTAGCAATCACTCAATAACAAATTTTGAAATTGCAAGCAAATCTTATTAGCTGCTTTCTTTAAAGATTAGTATTCATCTATTTTAGTCACAAATATAAGAAGTGTTTAGAGTGTTATAATTTCTTCTTGTGCATTTTTTTTTAATGCAAAATTTGAAAACAAATGTTTGCATCTCAAAGATAAAACTGACAAAAAAATATAGCCCAAACATAAAATAATAACATTACTTGAAATGCTTAAAAATGTTTTAACCATTAAAATTTATTTCTTTTCATTGTACATATTAGTTGACATTGAAATATTTTACTTAATAGGGCATTGAAATATTTTACTTATGAAGTACATTGTTTATATTAATAAGTTCCATGATAATTTCCTCCATGATTAATAAATTATGAAATTTAGAAATTATGGTTGATGTTTTGAAATGTGTATTTATTTTTAAAATTTGAAATGCATTATATTGTAAATTGATTATAAGTAAAATAGATGAAGTAAATATATAATTTTATTTTTTTTAATTATCAATTTTGTAAATATGTCATACATTAAAAAGTTGTAAATTTATAGATCTAAAATTCCATCAATAATGTTTCACATGATATATGTTTTAAAAATTTAATATATTCATATGAAAGTATAGTAAATGAATTTATGAATTTACAAATGCTTATTTCATTTCATTTTATTTTGTATGAATTTATTTTTGAAAAA
>APFE030416965.1:0-20004 GCA_000404065.3 Pinus taeda
CTTGACTTAAAGTTGCACATACATCTTTGAAGTCTATATCTTGAGCATATTATTCAATGTAACTCTCATGTAACAAAAAATTATGCTTAAGGATAGTAGATGCATTTATAATGGGTCTAGATAACATATTTGTAACTTTGTTATGTAAGCCCTTTTTATATCTGATAACTAAATGAAACTATTGTAGAAAACCCATCCATCTATAGTGCCTTGATTGCTGCAACTTAGTTTGGGAGTGTAGATATTGAAGTGGTTGATGATCAATATGTATTATTGTCTCTTTGCCCATTAAGTAATGTTTCCACTTTTTCACACTCTGTACTAATGCATACAATTCTTTATCATATGTAGGATAGTTAACTACTGCAGTATTAAATGTCTCAGAATGATAACATATGGGTTTACCGTGTTGTGTCAACACTACTCCCATGGCATAGACACTGACATCCGTTTGGATCTAAAATGGTCTTTGAAGATTAGGCAGTGCTAGTATAGGTGTTGTACTAATCTTTTCTTTCAAGGTGTCGAAGGCTTTCTGCTGTTTGCCTTCCCACTAAAACACCTTGTTCAATCTTGTTAAAGCATGCAAGGGAGCTGCAATTAAGGAAAAGTTAGAAATGAACTTCCTCCAATATTGTGTTGCTCCTAAGAAGCTTCTAACTTCTGTAGCAGATTTTGGGTTTAGGCCAGTTCACAATGACTGCCACCTTAGAGGGATCTATCTTCAATTCACCACCCCCTACTATATGACCCAAATAATTCAAAGATGTTTTGCCAAATTCACATTTTGAGAGTTTAACATAAAAATTTTCTCTTTTCAAAACATCTAGTGTCTTCTTAACAAGCTTTAAGTGTTCTTCCCACATTTTGCTAAATATCAGAATGTCATCCAGATACACAATAACAAAATCATCAAGAAAACGTCTAAGTACATCATTCATTAATCCCATGAAAGTAGCAGGAGCATTAGTTAAGTCAAAAGGCATAACCAACCACTCATACAATCCCTACTTTGTTTTGAAAGTAGTCTTCCATGTATCTTGTTCTCCAACTCTGACCTGATGGTATCCACTATGCAAGTCTAACTTGGAAAAATAAACAGCTTCTTTCAATTGATCTAAAACATCATCGATGCGAGGAAGGGGATAACGATTTTTAATTGTTATCTTATTCAGTGCTCAGTAATCAATGCACATTCTCCACGAGCCATCTTTCTTTCTCACCAAAATGATTGGTGACCCACATGGTGATGTGCTAGATCTGATGAACCCCTTCTCGAGCAACTCCTACACCTGCTTCTTGATTTCTACATTCTCTAAAGCAAAAAACCTCTTATACCTGTGTCTACAATAGTTGTTTCATCTCCTGAGTTTGACCCCAAATCCTTCTGAATAGCTACAACAATCTTCTTCTTCTTGCCCTTGAACTTCTTAGGTCTCAGCTCCGGATGCAGAATCCAGCAGTGCTCATCATCATGCCCATCCTTTTTACAGTGAGTGCATGAAGCCTTGCTTTTTTGTGTAGTGTTAGCCTTCCTTGCTTTCCATTTCTACTTTCTTTTCTTCTTATTCTTGCTTGCAGTGGGTTGGGATGATCCCCCAACTTTTGGACTTCCATTCTTTCCTCTAGCTTCTAGATGAGTAGCTTGAACAGATACCTCATCTATACTAGTGGGATTAAACATGAGGATAGTGTGCCTCATATAGCTGTGTAGACCACCAATGTACTTCAACAGAGTCTTAGGTGAGTCTAATGAGATTCTTAGAATCAATGCTCTCTTTTTAAATTCTTGAGTGTATCCCTGTACACTTTGCCCTTTCAATTGTTAAAGAGTTTGCCAACTCGTCATGGCTTGCTGCATGTAGGTCAATGGATAGAACTACTTTTTGATTGCAGAAACAAATTCACTCCAGACAGAGATGGTCTTACCATGTCTCTTCATGTCATCTTGGATCTTGCCTTCCCACCAAACTAAGGCAGTGCCTCCAAGGCATAGGCTTGCCAGCTGAATCTTACTCTTGTCTGAATTGATATTCTGCACTCTGTAATAAACATCAATTTTTCTAATCCAATTGTCCAAATTTTATGCATTCAACTCTCCATCATATATAGGTAAATCAAATTTAACATCTAGTTTAATCAAATATGCCTTCTTTTGTGTTAAGGGCTATTAGGAGGTGTGAGAAATCTTTCTTCTTTCCCTTTGCCTTTTGAGTGGTCATGGAGGAGAGACTCATCTTCTCCTTTGTCTTGTTTGGAGCCTGATGAATCTTCATCTTTATGTTTTCTAAATTCCTTATACATTTCCTCTACCATGGAATTTATGGCTAGGAAACTATCTATGAATTAAGGGTCTAGCCCCATAGAACCTTCCTCTGACATTGTCTTCCAAGGATAGACTCTCCCAATTTTAGGATTAGTTTCGACCAACTCTCCTTCTCCTAATTTGAGCTTTGATTTAGTTAGCATTCAATAGCTAAAACCAACACAAGCTTGTCTAACCTTAACAACCTTATGCTCTGATACCACATGACCTAAAAATCACTCTTGAGTGATCTCAATTAATTAATTAATGAATTAAGGTATTACAGACTCATGTGCTAGTGTGTTTCTATGTTATCTTAGGCAACAGATCAGTCAAATTGCAAAATACACTAACACTGGAAAATGGAAATCAGTAAGAGAAACACAGTAAGAAAATACAAGAACACAAAAAATTAACAAGGAGTTCACCCAATCCTCCTAGGCTACGTCTCCGGTCCAGCTTTTAGTGGTCGCCTTTTCTTATTGTGTCTTTAAAGCAGAGTTTTTACAATGAGGAGCTCAATTTGAGTCTCCTGAAACAGATTATGCTTAGCAGGGTGGTTCTTGGATTCCATAATCCACTAGAGTGCACATGCTCTTCCTTACTAAGTCTCAACCTCAACTGGTCTTGAATGGGATGAGTCCAATTTGGTACCCAGTTCCTGACAGATATCCTCTCAGGGATTGCTCGAACCTCTCAAGCCCTTTGTTTGCATGATGCTACCTTACTCTGCAAGTTAGCTTAGCTCTCTATTTCCTGCTTCTTGCTTCTTCTCTGTTATGTCTCTCTATCTCACTATCTCCTTCTTTCTTATAGTGCTCGCTTTGCTCTTGCTTCATGCCTTCCCTTGTCTCTATCTTTGTTTGTTCATGGCTTAAATCCAATTTGTCTCATGATTGTTCGTTTCCTCTTCCACCCCTTTGGATCACCTGCATTTTTTCACTTGGAGTTCCCTACCTCTGCATCATCGCCATTGTGTAACGTCTCACAGGGAAGTGGCCACTTGTCCTCTCACAAACTGTGTCGGCTCTTCCTCAAACGATTCGGTATTTCGGTTACACTATGTAATGATTCATCTGCCAACTCAGCAGTCAAATCAAACTTCATACTTTTATACGCCATAACTTAATTCTCCCTCCAGATCTGGCCATTCATTAGGCACAATCTCCACCATCAGATCTGGAGCCCCCAGATCCTACGGTGTTCGCTCTTATCACACAGTTGACTTGCTCGACCGTTAGCCCGTGATGAGAGGTGGTTTTCTCTCTCATCTACTAGACACGCGTCGTGCAATGCATGGAATCGCTCATTCTCCTGCCAAATCTGCTTACCGCCCAACATGCCTTCAATATTCCTTCGATTTTGGAGCGCGGGGCCCGCCTTTCGCTTTAGCGCTTTCCCTACAGTTTCCCAGCTTCCAATGCGACCGAGTGCTTGGGGCTTTTCCTTCTCGAGGGGGTTTTCCCAACGATGCATCAGAAACCGCCACTGCTTTCCAATCCATACTTCCTAACTGCTAGTTTGTGTCCTGCGCAATCTCCATGGGCCTCGATCAGCGCTTTGACTGAGGTGCTCATCATTCCTTGCTGGCAACAAACTTCACTGTCTAGAGGTCTTCCTAATAGCTCTTTGTTCACAAGTTTTTGAAGTCTATCCTAATTTGATATGGTCATAGCACTTTGATAATTTTCATGGATCCCATTCGGATCAGCTAATGTAACTCGACCATATTCATTATAGTCAACCAGTGTTGACCAAAGTCAAACATTGTCAACCATAGTAAACTAAATTCATCCTTGACCATTCATAATCAAGATTTTAAAATGTTTAATAATAATAATAATAATATTAAGGTTTACTATATTATTATTATTATTATTATTATTATTATATGGTTGAATACAATATTAATAATTGACCATTATTAAGATTGGTTAACCCTATAACATTAATATCAATATTAATAAATTTAACTAATAATATCAATAGTAATATTAAGTCTAACTATATTAACCATATTCAATTATAGTTTAGCATAATTTTCTAGATTTAAACATTGCCAACCGTAGTCAACCAAGGCCAACCTTGATCAGTCAAAGTTAATATTTGAAAATGTTTAGCACTGCTAATATTAATAAAGTTAACTACTACTACTAATAATAATAATAATAAATTTGACTATATTTTTTTATTATTATGAATTATTATTATATGATGGAAAAATATCATTAATATAAGATCAGATAAACTTGGTCACCCTATATTAATAATATTATAATATTATAGGGTCGACCTAACATTAATTCACAAACTCTAATAATAATGTTAGGGTTGGTGAATACGGTAGAAACATGGTTGTCTAATCAAACAATTGTCAAGCCTTAGTCCAACAAGTTTAACCTTAGTGAGTCACACTCAAGATATAAAAATATTTAATAATAATATTAAAGTTGAATAAGAATAAGAAAATTAAGAATAATTTAACTATATTATTATTATAAAACCGATAGAGGATTATATTAACAAAATTAGGTTACAACCCAAACAATTACAATCTTTTTGAAAATAGGAAAAGCCTAAATTCCTTGAGGATTTGGAATAGAATATGAGGGATCATCCCAAAACTTTACAAGAGAACTGCTCGATATAAGAATTTTTTTCCCATTTCATTTGAACACTTTCCAAAAGACCCCTATTATCGAGATATATTAACAACCCATTCTAAATTTACGATCATTTTAGCTTTATTTAGCTTCTCGTTAATGTGGGAGAGTTACTTTTCTTCCTTTTTCCCACTTAGGTCCAACCCAATTTTTCTAAAGAGTGTAACATTCCACCAGATTTTATGTGGCCTTTACTAACAATTTTGTTCTTTTGATCTGAAGGAGTATCTTCCACTTCTACCTGATCAATCCAAGAGGGGGTGTGACGACCTGCGATTCTGCACGGGCGTGCGAGGTGGCGACATGCGGCCCCGCCCAGGCGCGCGCCCCTCCGACACATAAAAAATAGCAAACCGCGAGCGAACCATGAAGTGCGATAATGCAAAGTAATGGGGAGCTCGCCTATGTATAAGGCAACTTGCCTTATGTTCAAGCCGACCATTGGAACAAATCATTGTTGGGCGGGCCGACGGTGGATTAGAGCGAATGGTGGCGAGAGGTCATAACTTATGGAATCGACATGGACGGATAGACGCTCCATGGGAGCGTATAAACATGGACGAACTGAGGCTCATTTGGACAACACGAACATTGCTCTCATCATACAAAGGAACAGTGCGCACTTGAGAAGTAGCGCAGCCATTCGTAGCGGATGAGCCCGCCAAGCCGGGCGAAGGACGAGCGAAGGGCGAGTTGGGGTTCCAGAAATGCGCAACTGAACGGACATGGTAACCGCAGTGGGTAAGCCCGCCGAGTCGGGTAAAGGCCGGGCGAAGGCCGAGTTGGAGTTCGGGCGGCATAAGAGGTTGGCATTGGTGACCGGGTTGGAGTCCGGCGCGGGTCGTGCAGGGTATACCCACCCGCCCAAACGCCGAGACAGTGCGCACGTTGGTAACTGGTTGTGTGTGGGTCGTGGGTCCAGCGCATGGCACCCACCCGCCCAACGACACGGGGTTACACTTTGTATTATTGCGGTTGAGTTCGGTGGACCATCGTGTGGGCGTGCATGGGTGGACGCCCTCCGGTTGGAAACATATTGTGGGTACGTTGGCGGTGGGTCGTGCATGGGGCGCCCACCCGCCCGACGACACGAAGTTACATACACATTACAGTTTGGTGGTAGACCGACGTATGGGCGTGCACGGGCGGACGCCCTCCGGTTGAGGATTATCGTGGGTGTGTTTACGGTGGGTCGTGCACGGGGCGCCCACCCGCCCGACGACACGAAGTCATATTATACTTTGTAAATTGGTTCTCAGTGAGTCTTGGCGGACCGCCGTGCGGGTGTGCACGGGCGGTCGACCTCCCGAATTGTAACTTTATCATTATAATAAAAAAAATGATTGTTACGGTTCTACTCTGCTGATTATTGTTATGCATGTTTTATTATCAAGTATTGTTAATGGTTTTAACACGTTAATGTTATAAATTCATAAAGGCTGTGAATTGTTAAGGCGTAGTCCGAATGTCTTAATAACTTAGGCGGTGCCGCACTCGCCCAATTAAGAAAAAAAAAGATTGGGGGCGTGACAGGTGGTATCAGAGCAAAGGTTTCTCATGACGAAGATGATATGATGAAGCTGGATGGAGCAGGGTTGCTCATGATAGGTGAAGCTGACAAGACCATGGAGAAGGCATGGATGAACAGCTTGGGTTTCGTAGACTTGGTGGTTCATGGGAAAACCACCCAAGCTCTTGTGGACACAGGGGCCACCCATAATTTTATGACGACATGGTTGGCTAGAGCTGTTGGGCTGACAATCCTTCCATCCAACATGGAAGTCAAGGCAGTGAACTCTAAAGCCTAGGTGACAGGTTTGGCACACGAAGTGCCGGTACAAGCAGGAGACTGGACGGGTCAGTTGGACTTCATGGTGATGGAGATGAACGACTTCGACATAATACTTGGACAAGATTTCTTGAAGGGAAACAAAGCTATTGTTGTTCCCTTCTGCAATGAGGTGGTGCTGGTTGGGTAGACACGAACTTGGACTTTGCCCACACATAGGCAAAGGAGGGAGGTCAATGTGCAGCATGTTTCTGCACTAAGTTTGGAAAGAGCCATGAAGGAATCAGACATGGAGACGTATGCGGTGGTGTGCAAAGGAGTCGATGGTGATGAAGAGGGGACGCCTATTTCAGCTGAGATTTCTGATGTGCTTACCGAATATGCAGATTTGATGCCTGACGAGCTTCCAAAAAAGCTTCCACCAAGGCGTGCGGTGGACCACAGCATTGAGCTTGAACCAGGGAAGGAACCCCCGGCTAAAGCACCTTATCGGTTGTCCGGACCAGAGTTGGAGGAATTGAAACGACAGCTAAAGGAGTTAGCTGATGCCGGTTTCATTAGGCCTTCGAGGTCCCCATATGGAGCCCCAGTATTATTCCAGTGAAAGAAGGATATCAATGAGCTAAGGATGTGCTGTGACTACCGTGCATTGAACAAGCAAACGGTGAGAAACAGGTATCCCTTGCCATTGGCTACAGATTGCTTCGACAAGCTTACGAAGGCTCAAGTGTTTTCCAAGCTGGACTTGAGGCATGGTTACTATCAAGTACGGATTGCCGAAGGATACGAGAAGAAGACCGCAATCGTAACAAGGTATGGCAGTTTTGAGTTCCTTGTTATGCCGTTTGGGTTATGCAACGCTCCTGCGACATTTTGTACCTTTATGAATGATGTCCTACGACCGTACTTGGACTCGTTCGTGGTGGTATACCTGGATGATATAGTGGTTTACAGTGATAACATGAAGGATCATAAGAAACACTTGGCGATGGTTTTCAAGGCACTGAGGGAGAATCAGTTGTTCTTGAAAAAGTCTAAGTGTGTGTTCGCTCAGACAGAGATACCGTTCCTTGGGCACATCGTTGGACAGGGGTACATACGAATGGAGCCGAGCAGGGTAAAGGCTATTGAGGACTGGGTTGAACTGAAGAATGTCCATGATATGAGGGTGTTCCTGGGTATGACCAACTACCAACGGAGGTTCGTAGAAGGTTACTCCAAAGTAACATCGGCACTAACAGACCTACTAAAAAAGGACAAGAAGTGGTGTTGGACAGAGAAATGCGAAAAGGCATTCAATGAGTTGAAAAGAAGGATGGTTACAGCACCGATACTAAAGTTACCTGATTTCGGGAGATCGTTCGAGGTGCACACAGATGCTTCATATTTTTCCATAGGAGGGGTTCTTATGCAAGATGAGCATCCGGTGGCCTATGAGAGTCGGAAGTTGCAGGATAGAGAACAGAGGTATCTGGTCCATGAGAAGGAAATGACTGCAATCATCCATTGTCTTCACATATGGAGGCACTACCTGGTTGGGAAGCCTTTTGTTGTCAAGACTGACAACGTTGCAGCTAGTTATTTTGTATCACAACCGAAGCTTTCGGAAAAGCAAGCTCGGTGGCAAGACTTCTTGGTAGAGTTCGACATGACTATCGAGTATCGACCGGGTAGACACAATGCAGTGGTAGATGCCCTTAGCAGGAAGGGGCAGCTTGCAGCATTAGAGGAGGAAGAAGACCGGGCAGCAAGGAGTAGAAGTCTAGTTCAGATATCAGAGGAGATGCAGAATAAGATCAAAGAAAGTGTGGGGACCGATGCTTTGGCGCAAAATATAGTGAAGCATGTAAAGGAAGGGAAGACACGGAGGTTCTTCCTAAGGGAGGGGTTCCTGTTCTTTGGAAACCGACTCTATGTTCCAAAGTCATCCGGGCTCAGGAGACACCTTTTGAAGGAATGCCACGATTCTCCGTGGGTAGGTCACCCAAGGCAACGTCGTTCTTTGGCATTATTGGAGAGAGGCTTCTTTTGGGAGAAGATGAGAGAGGATATGGAGGAGTATGTACATACGTGCATCATTTGTCAGCAGGACAAATCGGATAATCAGAGGCAGGGAGGGCTACTACAACCTTTACCAATTCCAGAGAGACCATGGATGAGTGTCTCGATGGACTTCATCACTCAGTTGCCACAGGTGCGAGGGTATAATGGGATTATGGTCGTGGTCGATCGTTTTTCCAAGTATGCTGTCTTTATTCCTACAAAGATACCTTGTGGAGCTGAGCGGACAATGGAATTGTTCTTTAAGAACATAGTGAAGTATTGGGGAATACCACTGAGTATTGTGTCGGATAGGGATCCGCAATTTACAGGGAGGTTCTGGACCACATTGTTCAAGCTGGTCGGGACAGAGTTGTTGATGAGTTCGAGTTACCATCCGAAGATAGATGGGCAGACCGAGAGGATCAACGCACTGCTAGAGGACTACTTGCGACATTATGTGACAGCTGATCAGAAGAATTGGCCCGAACTCTTGAATATTGCCCAGTTTAGCTACAATATTCAAAAGAGTTCCGCAACGAGGTATAGTCCATTTGAGTTGGTAAATGGATAGATGCTAGTTGCACCACATACCGTGGTAACAGGAGGCTTCTTGAGAAACGCTCATGCGAAGAGGTTCACGAAAGCTTGGGAAGAGACCTTGGAGTTAGCACGGTTGCGCTTGCATGAAGTAGTAAGAAGGATGAAAAAGTATGCTGATCGTGGGAGGCGAGAAGCACACTTTGATGTAGGAGATATGGTGTTTCTCAGAATTACCGGGGAGTAGTTTCAGCTGGCCAAGGGGACGACGAACAAATTGACACGGAAGTACGAGGGGCCATTCCAAGTGAAGAAAAGAGTGGGAGAAGCTGCTTAAGAGCTGGAGCTTCCACGCCACATGAACATGAAACACCTAGTTTTTCATGTGAGTCAATTAAAGTGATGTCGACTTGATTCAGACCATCCAGAGAGAGTCGAAACAACGAGAGGACCAGCCGGGATTGTGGATAGACCAGGATTGGAGTTGGAAAAGATTGTGAGTCTCAGAACTACTGGTGTTGGTTGCCACCGATGACGGGAATTTCTTTGCAGATGGAAGGATGCACCGGAGGAGGAGAGCTAGGAGACGGAGGACTCACTTTGGAGATGGAAGGACAAGATTACAAGGTATGACAGGAAGTTGAGGAGGAGAGCAGGAATTGTCGGGACGACAATGACTTCGAGGGAGGGAGAATGTGACGACCTGCGGTTCTGCACGGGCGTGCGAGGTGGCGACATGCGGCCCCGCCCGGGCGCGCGCCCCTCCGACAGATAAAAAACAACAAACTGCGAGCGAACCATGAAGTGCGATAATGCAAAGTAATGGGGAGCTCGCCTATGTATAAGGCAGCTTGCCTTATGTTCAAGCCGACCATTGGAACAAATCATTGTTGGGCAAGCCGACGGTGGATTAGAGCGAATGGTGGCAAGAGGTCATAACTTATGGCGTCGGCGTGGATGGATAGACGCTCCATGGGAGCGTATAAACATAGACGAGCTGAGGCTCATTTGGACAACACAAACATTGCTCTCATCATACGAAGGAACAGTGCGCACTTGAGAAGTAGCGCAGCCATTCGTAGCGGATGAGCCCGCCGAGCCGGGCGAAAGACGGGTGAAGGGCGAGTTGGGGTTCCAGAAATGCGCAGCTAAATGGACACGGTAACTGCAGTGGGTAAGCCCGCCGAGTCGGGTAAAGGCCAGGCGAAGGCCGAGTTGGAGTTCGGGCGGCATAACAGGTTGGCATTGGTGACCGGGTTGGAGTCGGGCGCGGGTCGTGCACAGTATACCTGCCCACCCAAACGCCGGGACAGTGCGCACGTTGGTAACCGGTTGTGTGTGGGTTGTGGGCCATGCGCAGGGCACCCACCCGCCCAACGACACGGGGTTACACTTCGTATTATTGCGGTGGAGTTCGATGGACCGTCGTGCAGGCGTGCACGGGCGGACGCCCTCCGATTGGAAACATATTGTGGGTGCGTTGGCGGTGGGTCGTGCACGGGGTGCCCACTCGCCCGACGGCATGAAGTTACATACACATTACAGTTTGGTGGTAGACCACCGTGCGGGCATGCACGGGCGAACGCCCTCCAGTTGAGGATTATCGTGGGTGTGTTGGCAGTGGGTCGTGCACGGGGCACCCACCCGCCCGATGACACGAAGTCATATTATACTTCTTAAATTGGTTCTCGGTGAGTCTTGGCGGACCGCCGTGTGGGTGTGCACGGGCGGTCGCCCTCCCGAATTGTAACTTTTATCATTATAATAAAAAAGATGATTGTTACGGTTCTACTGTGTTGATTATTGTTATGCTGGTTTTATTATCAAGTATTGTTAATGGTTTTAACACGTTAATGTTATAAATTCATAAAGGCTGTGAATTGTTAAGGCGTAGTCCGTAAAGTTTATTAACGATGGAATGTCTTAATAACTTAGGCGGTTTCGCACCCACCCAATTAAGAAAAAAAAAGATTGGGGGCGTGACAGGGGGCCTTTTCGGATTTGAATTTTAGAAAAACACCCGCAAAGGAATTGAAGTTTGAGACAATGTTTTTACCCTTGTCCAAAATTGGATGGTCACTTTGAAAAATCGTTTTTCTGAAGAATTCTCATAAGGAGCATTTGAGATGTCAACTTTTATAATGATATCGAAAAATTCCTCACTACTACTTATCTTTACTTTATTTTCTATTTGTCCTCCTTGGTATTTAGGAGAATCACTCTTGAGCTCCAGAAAATTTATGTCGCTTTGCAATTTGGCCTTATTGCACACCACGAGAAACGGATCCTCCTTAGATATTGTGTAATGATTGGAGTTGGTGCCCTCCCACTATGTTAGTTTTCGGATAATTTTATTAGCCTTATTCTTCCCAACTTTAGGATAATTTCTAACGGAAGATCAGGTCTCATAACAAGATATTCAATGCAAAGAGATGTTTTTGTAATCCAATTTTTACACCCATGAATAATTGAGACCTCTTAGGTTAATTTCAACTAGAAATCCTTTACTAAAGCTTGTTCCCAACAAAATTCAAGCATATGTGGGCTTCAAATAGTATTTTATATCTTTGCATCTACAATAGAATCTATGTAAGACATTACCAATTATAGTCAAGGAAACAAGATTCCACATTTGCAAAGGGAGGTTGAGGAGCCTTACCCAAACCAAAGTAGTTGAAATTGATGCTAAAAGTGAATTAGAGGAAGGAAACCATGGCTAGAAAGAGAGGTTTGTGTTGCCCCATAACCATGCACCAAATTTAGAAATTAGTGCTTGATATTCAACTTTGTTAAAGACTGCGATAAAGAAACCTCTTGCTAGAAGGTATATATTTAGTTCATTAGTCATTAAAGGTTTTTAGTGCTCAAAAATCCAAGAATGGATGTCAATAAGCCTCAATGACATACCATTAAACCTAAAAATTAAGCTCTGAGGAAAACTTAGCCTCACATAGAACCTCAACAACTATTGGGATCAGAATTGTTGGAGCTTCAAGAATATCCATCCCACAAGGATATGAGCTAGAGACAAGATATATTATATAGTGTTACCTAGAGGGTTGACTTCTTAGTGCATACTTAACAATATCACATAAAGAAAGAGAGGGAGCCACTTGGAAAAAACCCTCCTCCCTTTGCGGAAGAAAATGTTTAATCACCAAAAATTTTCATAGCGAGATTGAATAAATCACTCGACAAAGATGCAGAGGAAACATGCTTGGCAATGATGGGTTCTAAGGCTGAAGGAAAAAAAGAACGTATTGCTAAGGAGGACAAAGAACTCTTCCACATAACTAATGGATTTCTTCCAACTACTGATAAGGGAAAATATGAAGATTAAGGAGAATAAAAAAATAATGACTCGAATGAAGACAAGAAGCAAGGTGCCATAAGAATCAAATCCACTTGCAAAATACTATGAAAGAAGAAGGGAGTAATTGGCTAGGGTGGAACCCTAATTGGCGCCACATAGGAGCTCTGCATCACCATAGTTGAACCCTTCGTTTGTCACCAATGACTATCTTATTTTTATTATTATATGATTGAATATATTATTTATAGTTGACAACGATCAAACTTGGCCAATCCCATAATAATAATAATAAGGTTTGTGAATAATGTTTAATATTTAATAACAATAATAATAAAGTTAGCAACTACTAATATTCATATTGACTTTAAGGTTCACTATATTATTATTATAATATGAGAATATATTATTAAAAATATTATCAACCATAGTCAACCATTATCTACTATTTCTTTTCATGGGGGCGTGCTCTCAACTTGCATAGTCATGTTAATAAATGTGGTTGATATATGCTAATGGCAGTTATTTTCCATCTTTCATATACCAATGGCCATATGAGAATATCAACCACATTTATTAATATGATTATGCTAATATATATTTATACGTGGAGACTTTTCTCTCAAAAAAATTATTGGAAAACATATCACGGTTCCACTCAAACCATTAAGCATAAATTCTAAATACAAATGGTCCGGCTTTAAAATAAAATTTGTTCAATTAATGGAGATAGAAAATGAATTTATTTTCATCCGAGGTAATTTTAGTTATATAGTTATAAAGAAATGAACATGGACTTTCTAAATTAAATTCGTAATGGCTTTTAATTCTAAATTCTAGGTGTCTGACCGAGTAGGTGTCAAAAATATAAGTGTAAACTTCACTTTGCAAGTTTTGGGGCATGTGTTGTCTTTTTATATCGATGGGAGTCATTGCACTCGTAGCTAGTGCCATCGTTTTAATTTTTCATTTTAGGAAGGTTGAAAATAAAATTGAAAACATAATCGAACAATTCTTGGATAGAACGCCAACCATCCTCAAGAAAGTTCATAGCCATTATTGAGCTTTGTCATTTTCACGAAACTTTGTAGTCACTATTGAGCTTCATCGTTCTCTCCATGCACAATACATAAATATTCTTGGTATATGGATGTC
The DNA here is from genome assembly GCA_000404065.3 of Pinus taeda. Taxonomy (NCBI): domain Eukaryota; kingdom Viridiplantae; phylum Streptophyta; class Pinopsida; order Pinales; family Pinaceae; genus Pinus; species Pinus taeda. Next base: position 13,803 of record APFE030416965.1, read on the forward strand.
TTTGGGACTCAAGGTTACATAGCAAGGTTTAGGTTGACCTACAAAAATCTTTCTTCCCAGTAACTCTTACGCCTTGTCTTAGACCTCTTCAGAAAAAAGTATTTCTACTCCCTATGGTCGAACAATTGTGCTGGAGCACTACCAAGAGCATAAAGTGGCACTAAAAAATTTGCATGCTCTATTCGTCCGTTAAAAGGTGTTAGGAACAACCCAGCTAGGCATTTGACTAGAAGCAAGGAAAGACAATTCACTTTATCCACATCTCATTCCTTCTGTGTTGTCTTGGTTACGCCGATAGGTGTGACTTTATATCAGAATAGGCAAGCTAATCACTTTCAATTTTTTTTTATTAGCTGGTCTAAATTGAAAAATGTCAGTGTATTCTTGTAGTGGTCACTAAATCAATAAATGAGATTGACTATAATAACTTTTTTGCATGTCTAAAACACATATTTAGACCATACTTAAATTAATTTTTTAATTAAAAATTTAGACCATACTTAAATTAATTTTTTACAAAATATGATTAAAAATTTATGGAATCCTGTGTCTTAAAATTTAAGAAAATAAATAATGCAAAATTTAAGAAAATAAATAATGAACACATGCAGGATCATTTCATTTTGTTACATTAAACTAATGACGCGTTCATCAAAGATGAACAACCGACCGACGGTTTTCCTCAAGTTTGTGAAACACGCATCTTATAGCTCTTCGTATTCTGAAACGTAAGCCTATTCGCATGATAATTTCATTTGGTTACATTAACCTAACGATGCCTGGATCAAAGATGAACAACTGAGCGACGTTTTCCTTAGGTTTGTGAAACGTGCATCAATTCATGGATGCGAACTGAGAGCCAATAGGTCCATTTGGGCATGCGGATATTTGTAACAGGGTAGAATTCAGGCACGATCGGCAGTTTAATATGGATAAATCTCTCCAACACTGCGTTATGTTGTAAATATGCTCTGCCAAAAAATCATTTTAACTGTTAAAAATCGAAATTTAACTTCATTTTTTCCGCCGGATTCCATCACTGGAATCTCCAAAAAATCTCATTATAGACAACTCCTAAATAAATAAATAAAAATAAAAAATAAAATAAAATCAAATCAAATCAGTTCTTTGCAATGCTTGATTTGTAATACTTAGGAGCATGTGATTAATAGCCATGCATTATTTTGAATTGATATTATTTTAGGTTTAAATGAGATTGTAATGGTGACTGGGTGTTTGTACATGTTGAAAAACAAATGTTGGATTTTTTGTTTGATTGTGGTACAGGAAAAATGGGGAGCGGTGGCGAGGGAACAGTAGTGGAGACGGTTGTAAATAACAATATCCTGCAAACCTCTAGTGAACAGATAATTCGAGCAAGCCTGAATGCTGGAGCCCAAGAAGTTCATGAATTTGATGAAGAAAAGAGTCTTCTGCTGAAGCGCGCTTTGTGTGTAGGAGATGAGAAGAGAATTCATGGAGAGTTGCAGAAACAACGACCGGTTAACTTTGTACAACTCGGTCCAACCTTTTGCGCGCTTTATTGTCTGCGGCCAAAGACTCCGATGAGCTCTGATTGATTGCTCCAACTTAATTTTCTTTTAGTGCGCACATTTTTTTTCTTTCATTCTATTTTATACTATTTTATTGAATTGCTAACGGTTTCCACTACCGCTGTTGAAGTCTTTTCCACTTGGAAAGGGAGAGATTGATCGAGAATATTAAAAAGGACGCCTGTACTTTCATAGTTTACGGTCGACAGTTGAGCAACTAAAAGGGCCGTCTCTCTTTCTTTAATATCTTTTCCGCTATGATTTTTCAAGATTCAGTAATCTTGAGAACCATGCCAAAGCTGCGCCAAATTTTTTATTAGATTATTGTAGTTAAAGGCGAAGGAGGGACAGAACTTTTGTGCGTTAGAATACTATTTTTTTTCGTATTCTGACTGTCAAATATTGGAATGAGAGATAGATAATTATGTACTTCCAGACCTTTCATATTTTAGTGCCTTTCGATCTGTTCCTACCTTGTTTCACGGCATTGTTTTTCCTTTGAACGGCTACTAGGACCAGTCTCGTAACTTCTTATATTCGTTACTGCGAAAGAGCCCAACCTTGCCGTGAATCATGATATCCTTTCCGTGACATTAAATAGGTTTCATGTTTGTGTTTTTGGGCTTTTATGTGAGCAGATTCAGTGGTCGATCGCTATTTTATTTGTATTAATATGCATATATTGTGTTTTATTTCAGCCTCCAGTAATGGTGCCTCCTACTCCCTTTCCTCACTGCAACTTTGTTCATTCCACATTAGGTCACCCTTTAACATATGCTTCATTGCGGCCCTAGCCTACCTGAAACGTGAGACAGTTCTTATGCTTTTGGCAAATATATCTTGGAACTATTTAGAATGATAGATACATTGCCGATTTTCTTACTAAATTGATCAGATTGCATGCAGCCCTTGGGAAAGCCGAGGCGGTGGTGTCTGAAGAGGCTTTAGGGGAGAAGCATGCAAACAGGACAGGAGAAACTATGGAGGTTGAATTGAGCTCTCGTGCAGTATTGAAAGGGAAGTCCATTGAAGAATTCGCATCTGAGGGTAAGGATATGAATATATTAAATTTATTTTGAAAGTTGTTTATTCTGCAATGGTTATTGATTAAATGTTTGTGCAATGGGTTGCGGCTCGTGCCGGTGAAATTATGAGAAGTGGTGCATCGTCTACGGGATCTTTATCGGATAGATTAGGGGCAACAGATTTTGCTAACTAGGGAAAGGCCAAGAAGGGCATGGTTCCTCCGTTTGAACCTCTCTCTATAGAATCGGGGTTATTGGAGTGGAAGGGACCTTTGGAACTGCCGAAGTCTGAATTCTGATAGCCCGTACCCGATAACCTTTTCATTCTTCTCTATAAGGGTATGGTTTGGGTCCGGGCTGTCGAAGTTCAGACTTCAGCGGTTCCAAAGGTCCCTTCCAGTCCACTTGTGGTTCTTGCTATGCGATAATGGTACGCATCGAGGTTATTTTAATTATTTAATTATTTATGAATTATTTTTAAGTTTAAAAATATATATATTTACTTTAAATTTAATAAAATCAAATATCTCCATCTGGCAGTATGGGCAACTGTTCCACGCTCTTTGCTTGAAGCCTAAAGACAGAAATCCTGAGTCACATAGGTTTTTCTAGAATGGTATAGCTAGAAAGAAATGGAAGTAATATCAGAAGCAAGGAGACGGATGTAAGTATACAGCCACTCTCGCTATAGCCTATAAGTATATAGCCACTCTCGCATAGCAAGAAATATTAAAATTAATTAACATTTAATTAACAATATTAAAATTATTAATGACATTAACATTATTATTATAAATAACATCATCAACATTTAATATTAAAAATAATATTATTTTTTTAATTTACAATTTTATCTGTTATTATTATTTTAATTTATTAATATTCATTGAATCTAATATTAATAATTAACTTAATATACCATCAAATTAATAACATTAAATAATTAATAAAATTTGTAATATTATTCTATAAGTTACATAATTAGGCTTTTGTGATCATATTGTACAAGAGAGTGTCTTTCGGATTAAATCACATTATTATGCCCCAGATTGGTCGACATTTGAACCAACTAAGTGTGAACTACACTCTAATATGGATGAACCACATTAGTGGTATCGAAATATTGACGAAAATCCTAAAATGTGATTAATCCGAAAGGTACTCTCATTTATTTCTAAATATTAAATTTTAATATTAAATGATATGAGAACAAATAATAATGTTACTTTTAATATTATTAATATTAATTTTAATATTATTAATATTTATAAATATTACTTTTAACGTTAATTATTAATATTAATAGCATTAAATCATATTATCATGGTCAACCATGGTCAATAATCATGGTGACATTGTCATGAACATTGTCTTTTGCTCCAATGTCACATTATGAAAACCATGGTCATTCATGGTCAACCATGGTCCTACATTGCATTGTGACAAATATTGTCTCAATATGAAAATAAATGATGGCCAACCATGGTCCAATGTCGCATTGTGAAAAAGATTATGGAAATGTGAAAATCAACCATGGTCAATGATGCACAAACATGTTTATTTTAGGGTTTATAATATTTATTCAAATGTCACATTGTCACATAGATTGTATATAAAAATCGATCATGGTCGATTACGCTCAACCATGGTCAATCATGGTCAACCATGGTCAATATGAAAATCAACCATCGTCAATCATGGTCAACCATGGTCCAACATCACATTGTGAAAGAACTTTCTCAACATGAAAATCAACCATGGTCAAGCATTGTCAACCATGGTCAACCATGTTTCAACGTCGCATTTTGACGAAGATTGTCTCAATGTGAAAATCAACCATGGTCAATCATTGTCAACTATGGTCAACCATGGTCAATAATCATGTTCACATTGTGACGAATATTGTCTCTTTGTCCAACGTCACATTGTAATAAATATTGTCTCAATATGATAATCAACCATGGTCAATCATCGTCAAGCATGGTCATCCATGGTCAAACATGGTCCAACATCACATTATAAGAATTATTTTTTCAATATGAAAATCAGTCGTGTCAACCATCTTCAATCATGGTCTACCATGGTCAAATGCTGCATTGTGACAAATATTGTCTCAAATGAAAATCAATCATGGTCAATTGTGGTCAACCATGGTCAATATTAAAATCAACCATAGTCCAACATCCCATTGTCACAAAGATGTCTCAATGTGAAAATCAACCATTCTTAATCATGGTCAACCATGGTTAATAATCATGGTCACATTGTGACGAAGATGATCTCTTGGTCCAATGTCACATTATGAAAACCATGGTCATCCATGGTCAAACATGCTACAACATCACATTGGGACAAAGATTGTCTCAATATGAAAATCAACCATGGTCATCCATGGTCCAACATCACATTGCGACAAATATTTTCTCAATATGAAAATCAAACATGTTCAATCATGGGGCAACATCACATTGACAAAGATTGTCCCAATATGTAAATCAATGATGGTCGATCATGTTTATTTTAATGTTTATAATATTTTTCTTAGGGTTTATATACGTTGGGTTTATAATATCAGTCTCTTGGATTTAATATCGTTCCCTTGGGTTCATAATCCCTTGGAGTCTTAGTATTAATCCCTTCGTTTTATTATTCCTTTGGGTTTCTCATATTAATCCCTTGAGTTTATTATTCCCTTAGGTTTATAATATGGATCATGGTAGACCATTGTGAATCATAGCCAACCATGCTTGAATGTCACATTGTGACAAGGATTGTCTCACCATGAAAGTAAATAATAATCCCTTGGGTTTATTGTTCCTTTGGATTTATATCAATCGCTTGGGTTTATAATATCAATCGCTTGGGTTTATTATTCCTGAGTCAAACATGGTTTATTGTGATGTCGACCATGGTCCAACATGGAATTGTGATAATGATTGTCTCAATATGAACATCAATGATGGTTGATCATGTTTATTTCAATGTTCATAATATTTGTCTTAGGGTTTATATACGTTGGGTTTATAATTTAGGTCCCTTGGGTTTAATATTATTCCCTTGGGTTCATAGTCCCTTGGGGTTTTAGTATTAATCCCTTGGGTTTACTATTCCCTTAGGTTTATAATATCAATCATGGTCATCCATTGTCAATCATAGCCAGCCATGGTCAACCATGTTTGAATGTTGCATTGTGACAAGGATTGTCTCACGATCAAAATAAACCATGTTTATTTTTGTGTTTGTAATATATATATATTTGGGTTTATCAATATTGGGTTTATAATATTAGTCTCTTGGGCTTAATATTATTCCTTTGGGTTCATAATCCCTTGGGATTTTAGTATTAACCCCTTGGGGTTTTAATATTAATGTAAATAAGTTGGGTTTAATAATATTATTCCCATGGTTGAGTGTCGCATTTTGTTAAAGATTGTCCGACCATGAAAATAAACCATGTTCATTTTAGTGTTTGTAATATTTATATTTGGGTTTACAAATGTTGGGTTTATATTATTCCTTTGGATTTATTGGGCTTAATATTATTCCCTTGGGTTCATAATCCCTTGGGGTTTTAATATCAATCGCTTGGGTTTATTATTCCCTTAGTTTTATAATATCAATCAT
>APFE030416979.1:12975-24802 GCA_000404065.3 Pinus taeda
ACTTATATATTATTATTATTAAGTGATGTATAGTTAGAAACATGTTATTATTTTTATTAGTGATTTTTGTTAAACATGATGTATTGCTTGATATTCAATGAACATATGTTATTGGTAAATAAATAAATAAAATAAAGATTTATTTGAGCAATAAAATTATGGAGTCATGGATACAAATTGCTAATATACATTATTTTATCTAGGTGTTTCATGTATATAGATCATGCATTGGTTTAATGCCTTCATACTATTTATGATGGACCTTTGAAATATGTATTTTAGGATTTGATAAAATAATTGTCATATTAGCTAAGAAATATTTGATTTTGTATGTGCTTTTTATTTTATAGGTATGGGATTGTAATGTTTAGGATGTTCTAAACAGTTGTGCAATTTTGAATTTCCTCTAAATTTTAAAGTGTTGAATACTTTTATCTAGATGGAGCAATATCCAAAACTTGATAGATTTTTTAGAAATTTCAAATGAACTTTATTGTTGTCCATTAATTTGGGATTAAATTACATGCTACTTGTGGCTAGATTGCAAGTTAAGCTTTTAAAGAATTTTTTGAATTATGGAATAATATTATTGTTTTATGTAGCAATTATGTGTTTTTTTTTTCAAAACAAGTGGAAAACAATTTAAAAAAACAAATGGAAACTGGGAGGAATTAAAGAACTTTTGCAACTTTTGTTATTTGTAATTGTGGTGTTTAATAGTATTTAATGTCTAAACACTTAAAGACAACTATAAGAGTTTTCAAATACTTTTAGATACTTAGATTTTACTTTTTTGGCCAATTGACATTTGGTATGATTTGAAGTACAATGTTTAATCTGCTAACAATTGAACATCTTTGACCAATGAAATTAGTTTTTAGAACACTTTTTCCTAGTATTATTTATTGTAGTTGATACTAACAAGTCTTTAAAGGGTAGTATTATTTTCATTATAGAATCATTATTTGACTTGATGATATACTGGATTTAGGTGATGTCTGCTAGTTTGGGTGGAATCTGTTATAGAATAGTGTTATGCAATTGTGAATGATTTTGAGTCATGGAATATGTAGTTGTGGAATTGTAAAATTCGTCACAACAACTTATAAAAGAAGAGTCTGATAATCAGAAATTTCATTTTGCAAATAATCAAAGAAAAGGAAAAACGATGAGCGGTTTGAATGCAATTTTTGTGGCAGGTGGATTAGTTTCAGTTTTAATTGGTACAAATGTTTATGTTGTAGCATGCAATATCTTTGTTCAAATCCATAGAATAGTGAATTACTGTCAAGGCCAACATGAAAGATTTTTTTTTTACGGCTTAGATGTTAAATTTGTTGATTCACTATCTCTCAACTAAGAAATAATTTCCACGGATTGTAATGCTAAAATCAGGAGATATTAAATGCACCTCTAAATCTCATAGTCATTTTTTTGTGTATGTCTACTTGGAATCTATATTCCAAGATGAGTGGCTATGGAAGATTTAATTATTGCATTTCTAAATAATTTTGTGCAATGTGTTTTGTTCAAATTGACACATTTACTAAAGTACATATCCAATTTAATGTTGTTATAAAACTATGATTAATATTGAGTGATGGTTTTTATTTACAATTACTCTAGCCATGTGTGGCTAGAATGTTATTTGTTATTTTTGGCATGGTAGATAATGGTTTCAATGTCTAGCGAACAATATGATACTAAGTTAGCCTCCCCACCTTTGTTTGCAATTTAATGTAGTTATAGTTCTATGATTGTGATTGACAATTGCTTTCTTATTTGTTATCTTCAATTAAATTTGTTTATTATAGAAAGCTATATTGTAATTTGTTTTTGAAGCTAATAATTGGATTCTATTTTATTTCTACATTTTAAAACAAATTTACATTTGTTGTCAAAAATTCTTTACGGAATTTTGGAAATTAAATATTGTGTTTTGAATTTGTTAAAATGGTAATAATGTGTGTGTTGCCATTATTTATAAATTTCATAAATGTATTTAGTTTTAAATTATGTTTCAATTGCAAAAAAAAATCAATCTTCAAGATTCCTTATGGGATTTTCATCCACTCTTTTGTCACAGTGCTAGGTACTCATTTTCATAGTATTGTGAAACAAAAAAACCAGGGAGAGAAGATAATCATAAAGACAATGTAGACTAGATAATACATGAGGTCTAAAAATATCGTAGTATCATATGTGTTGATTGAACATTCAATGCAATACATGCTCTTAAGGCTATAAATCATTGTTAAATATGGGAAAATTGTCAGTTTGTCTTAATATACTTAATGGCAACAAATAATAGTTTTGTGTTGAAAAGGATCAAAATTGCAAGAAATTGATCACAAGTTATCTAGTTTCAATCAAATATATTAGAGAATTTCTTCTATTATCATGGTGGTTGTTTATTTGACTCATTTGCTATTTTTCTTCACTTTCGCTATAGTTCAGTAAAAATACGACATGAAATTGTAAACCACTTTTGAATTTTCTTATCTCATGGACATGATGTTGCACTGCATTCATTTCATACATAATTGACTCCTAAATATGTTTAGGATCTTCATCATGTTAATTATCTTAAAATGTACTTGAAAGGATTGTGTACACTTTATTCTATTTGTGCTCGAACTATAATTAGCTCATGGGGGGATGCATTTTATATCAAATGGTTCTCCAAGTCGTTATTAGTTTTGGTCAATGTTTGGTGTTAAAATTGGAAACTAGGGCCAAACTCCATGTGGGTCACCTTATTTATGGCAGCTGATATTTTTATCAGATCCCTCTCGTCGAGAGGTGTAGGATTGATCTAAATATCATTCGATTCCGATAAGTATTTATGGAGATATGAATTTATTTTGATTATGGAATTATTATTAAGCCGGCCGGCAACTTATGTAGGCTCAAGAAGCCCAAACATCATGTCTATTCAACCTATACGTTTTTGGTATAAATAGAAGAGGATTTGATGTCATTTGTAACACACATTCTTGAGGTGATCTCCTCCTCTCACGTCTTGGATTTTTGGAGAAGGAGTAACCAAGAGTAATATGCTAGCCTAATAGTGATGCCCTAGCCATAGGTTGATCTAGGCAGCAATCAGAGCCCATTGTTTTGGAGTTTGAGTTGTTGGTAGAGGGGTCGAGGTCTCTTGTAGGGAGGCTAAGTTTGATGGGAAGTATTATGGATCTGTTTGAGGGCTAGAAGAGGGTTGTTTTGGTGGGATGTTAGAGGGCCATAGCCAGTAGAGGTAGGTTGCATGCCTAGCCTCCCAAAACAGGCCTACGTTGAGTTGTTAAGGGCTGTCATATGCCCAGAACAACAGCTCACAAGAAAGGATTTACTCCTTGCCTAGGCCGTAGTAAATTCAAGGCTGATTTGTGGGTTGAATGAAGGGTTGTTGCAGAAAAAACAAGCCCTAACGAGTCACAGTAAAAGACAATAGGTGCAGAAGACTTGGAGGACAACATGTGGAGAAAGTGTTGGGTCATAGGGCGACATGTGGAGAAAACGTTGGGTCATATTTCATGACTAGACTTGGATCAGTTTAATGGGCAGCATAATGATGATTCACATCTGTAAGGGCAACATAATGATGATGCACATTAGCAAGAGTAGCAGCATAATGATGATGCACATTAACAAGGGCAACAGCATAATGATGATGCACATCTATAAGGGCAGCATAATGATGATGCACATTAGCAAGGGCAACAGCATAATGATGATGCACATATGTAAGGGCAGCATAATGATGATGCACATCTATAAGGGAAGCATAATGATGATGAACATTAGTAAGGGCAGCAGCATGATGATGATGTGCATTAGCATGGGCAACATGATGATAATCATGATTAGTGCAATATGCAGTGGTGTAGCAAGAGGACCAGATGCAGCACGATGATAGGTGAAGGAGTCACCTTGGAGAATCAGTTGAAGCAGAATGTCTTCAACTGATCTCATCATTATAGGAGATAATCTATGCTCATATCTAGATAAGTCAAAGCGTTGACTTCTGTTGTAAATGTACTATCTCTCTCTCTCTCTCTCTCTTTCTCTGTTGAACTTTGAAGAACATAAAGGAAGAATTGATCAAGGGTTTCCCCACAATAGGGTTTGTCCCTGGCTTGCGCCACATCTTGTGTTCTCTTGTCTTGGCTTGTCTTCTGTGATTTATATTTATGTTCTAGCGGTAGTTTATCTTAATATTGATGTGATTGCTAACTGTGAAAATTTAAATAAGTTACTCTAGCATAGAACATACCTAAAATTAACATTTGGCTATTTACAAATGGCCAAGCATGTCTACAGTTTAATTCATACATTCATGGCTATCAATATAATATTTTGTTGCTTAAACAAAATCCTACATGTGCACATTTTGAACCACATATGATACATAGCATAGTAGATAGTGTAGATTTAGTAAGTAGAACTATTGGCCCCTGCATTTTCCCATACCAATTCTCACATGGATAGTTTGAAACATTATCAATTGAGAAGATCTTATTTGAACAAGGTTTCATGATCTATTGAAAAAATTTCAATGGTTGTCATGACTCTTCGTTTGAGTCTATTTGCACACTTACACGATGATTTGATATATCTTATATCAGAAAAATAATTGCACAAACATTTAACAATTGTTTCATTTGCAATGATACTAAATCTATCAATTTCTTACAACATTTGAGCGCTAAAAACATTGACCAACAACAATATATCAATGATTCGCAATCTTATATTATAAATTTATCAATGCCATATGCATATGCACATATAGAGGTAAAAGGTTTTCCAATATAATGGATATGTGAACTCCTTGAGGTTAACATATATATCTGGAATATAGAAACAAAAGATAGTTCCTTGAGATTCTATTCATTAAAAATTTGCTCCAAATTCATGCACCTTATGCATATACCAATATCTACAACACATGCACATTTCCATGCAATTCTAGAAATTCAGAATGCTGAGAATATTGGTGACATTGAAAATTCAACACACATGCTCCAAGGAATCTCAGAAAGAGATAACTGCAAGTTGACCTCAAGTGTACCTTGTAGGTATCCTGTTAGCAAAGAATCTAGGTTTACTAGATGTTCTAATTTCTACTCAGTTGAAACATTTGTCAATTGACAATATAATATCAAAAAAAAATCATTGCAGTATCAAAGGATTCCACATCATCAAATGAGGACAATAATCCTTTTTCAATGGAGACACAAAATAACAATGAAGTCTCCACTTCTTTTTCCAATGTCTATAGTAAGTGGTACACTCACTCACATCAATTAAAATCAGCAATACGAGCATAAGGTGCTATAATACAACAAACACAATTGCAATATGTAAAGTCAAATAAAGCAATTGAGACATATTTGCAATCAATCCAAGACACACTTACATATGCATTTTTCATTTGTGATATATTTTCCTTTGGAAAGGAAATGAAATCTATTAACAAAGACATATTATCTACTATTTTCTCTCTGATGCTTGTTTCAGAGTTCAAAACCATTAAAATCAATGAACAAATATGCAAATCTTGTAACAATGTGATACTCAATGAAAAAGTCCCTACGTTTGCATCGTCTCTTTATATTTGACGAAATGAAAAATTGATGTCCATTGCACAATTGAAATATTTGGAAGAGAGGTTAGTGGCACCAAAGATGGCTTTTGCACAAATAAGACAACTTGGCTAGAAAAGATCACAAATTGGATTAACATGAACAATCATAAATGTTCCTTCTAGTCTAGATGGAATTCAAACTAGAGAAATTGATGACACTATGACAGTGGGAATTATGCTAAAAAGAAAATTGGAATAAAAGAGTGCCTATTTGTCTCAAAATATTTGACCCAAGAAAGTGATGTGTTCATTACATGACTTGTGCAACACATCTCTATACAAAAGCAAACAAATAGAAATCAATTAAGAATGGAAAGAATAGTTTGATCGAAGTAGACAAGATCATTAGAATGATAGTCCAAAAATGAAGGAACTAGACTTACCAAATGTAGATAATTATATAGAGCAAGAAACTGAAATACTTGTACATGGTTATTTGTAGGTCCACCTTATCCGTGATCTTGATACAGGAATAATAAAGATTGCACCTTCTGAAAGGTTTTGTCCCCTGGGCATTTTTCAAGAAAAATTATCTGAAGAACTGAACTTCTTGACATTGTTATTTGGATCAAGTTTCCCTATTAAAGTTATCAAATGCTTTTCGTATCAAAAAATTGCACAATGGGAATTTTGCACACGTTTGGTGACTTTTCAACACATATTAAAAACATATTTTTTAAAGAAAATTGTATTTTGATAAATCGGGTCACTTACTCAGCTTGGATTTATATTTGCAAAGGAGAGCTAAAAGAACAAAAATTAGGACACATTGGCATACCATCAAATTATGAGACAATTAAATCAAGAGCAACAATCAATAATTAAACAAATAGTTCTATGGAAAAAGAATAATCCTGGTAAGCGTTTCTATTTGTTTATCACTAGAGGTGCAAGTACAGGAAAAACATTCATTGCACAGGCACTTTACTATGCAATCGTACCACTTTATAGAAAAAACTTACAAAGTGACCTTTTGAAAAAAAAAGTCTAATAATTCGTTGGCGGTGTTGGACCTGCCAACATGTCAGGGGATCTCCCCGATAAGAAGTCCTAACTAAACCTCATACCGTTTGGAGTAGGAATCCCAGCAATGGATAGTAAAGCAATGCCTTGACTGCGATAGCACGCAGAGCTAAGTGTGATATCTTTGTCGGAAGCAAGTGGGTGACCTTATAACGAGTCAAGTGAGATGCATGGGGGTTCTAACGCACGGAGGGGAAAATGAAGTGTATCCCTTGGAAGCCTGTAATAGTACGCAACTTAAAAGGAACACACGAGCTGAATGAAATCACAAGATGGAAACCAAAATAGTCCACAATACAAAGTGACGAGTTAAACCAACAACACGATTACAACAAGATTCATACAATTGCATACAAAATAGTTCATACACAAATGTGGAAGTTAAATAACATACATTTCTAAAGCAACCAAAATTGTCCAATTATAATAACAACATATGCATCAAAATGTGTTGCCTTTATATATATATATAATATATATATATATATATATATAATATATATATATATATATAGATATAAAGTGAAAGTTCCATCCATACATACACCACTAACAGCCACTAGCCCTAATAGTGGAACATTACAGTCAACACCGCTTGCTCCTCCAAAGAGATGTACTCGCTCTGCATTGTGGAGAAACCAAGGCTTGTCACAATACTCTCCAATCTTTCTCTGAACAATGCCTAGCCAAAATATTGGCTCCAAAATCATGTACTATGAGTTATGAGGTTCTATATATAGCAAAGGGTGGGGTGACCCTTGACATTCCCCTTTGACTCTTGGACTACCCTCATGACTCTTCACATTACAATAGTGACAGTTCACATTCCACTAATGAAACTTGGAATTTCACTTACAACATATTTACAATAATACAATTTCCACATATACCCATGTGGGACAAAATAGGCTTGAGTCAACCTGACAAGACAAACAACATCACTCGGGGTCTTGGGGAAAGACCAACTTGGTAACCTCCTCACGGTGATCCTTGGTGATGAACTGATACCAAGCTTGGCATTGCGTTATTGTGTCCCCATACTGTTTGATGACATATTTGTTGAAGCGGACTCTTGCCCCCATGGCTTCTGGGTATATGGTTCTGAAACCTTTGTCCAGCTCATCCTTAAGCATGTGCAACATTTTCCTGAGTGTGTTTGGACTGTTGATGTACCTTTTCATGTTCTCTATGTTGAGCTGCAAGTCATTGCTGGTGGCTACATCCATCAGTTTCTTTATGTACTTGTCGACATCCAGCATGGCTTGGATCTTCCTCTTGGTCTCGGTGAGGGTTCTGATGGAAGGGATCTTGTGTGTTTGCACTATGGCATCCAAACTCCTGAACAACCATGCATAGGAATCCTCAATGCTAATGATGAGCGGAGGGAGCTACTCATAGTTCTGGATCAACATCAGAACCCGTGCTTTGTCTAGCTTAGCCTCTAGCTTCATCCTCTTGTGGAAGTAAAGCAAGGATCCCTTGTACCTCATTGTCCATTCTTTCATGTGCACAATAGCAGTGTGAATATCTTTGAGATTTTGGGTCGTCTGCATGCACTTCTGCTGAAAACCGTAATAGACAACCTCTTTATGCACGGTGACAAATATTTGATACATTGTCTACATGGTGGCCTCCAAAGTTGATATCTTCACCACTATTGCTTTCTTAATCTCTGTCATGGCAGATCCCATGGATTTCTATGTTCTCTACCTAGCCTCTTGTAATTCCTTTGCCATTCGATCATTCTCTGATATCAAGAAATTGATTTTTGAACTCATGGCTTCTGCATAAGCCTTAGAAGCCTCGGCCATGGAAATTAGATGTCTTCTAACATCTGATACAATCACCCTTTCCTCTATGTGTGCAGTTGATGTATGATCATCTGGGAGTTTCTTTCTTCGTGCTTGTACAATCCTCTGTTGTGTCTCGCCAAATGTTAGATTGTACACAGTTGTCTCCATATCATCATCTAGGAGAGCAAATTCTCCTTGCTCTCTCAGGACTGGTTGTGGTTTTGGAGGTGGTGAAAACTATGGTACAACCTTGGATGCCCTTGCCATGATATCGATGTCATGACCCTATAGCTCATGTTTTGTCTCCATGTCTGTTGCCTCAACCAACTACTCAACCTACTGAAGGATTTATTGAACCTGCACCTGCTCACCCTATTCATCATCTGTTGGCTGCTCTGTTGTCTCATCCTATATTTGTGCAGTTTTATCCATCAATGTGCCTTGTCCTTCTTACTGTTCTTGTTTCTTCCTTTCTTCATTCTCTCTCCTCTGGAGCTCTTGTTCTAGTTTCATCTTCTTCTTCGTCTCCTACAACTTCCTCTCTATTTCTTCCAATATTTGCTTCTCCCTCTTTCTCTACGCTACTCCCTTGTCACACTGTCACCTCTTTGCATATATCTCCAAAGCTACTCTTTCAACAAGTGGATCTTCTTGAACTTGTAGCTTTTCTCAGCCTCTACGCTCTCATAAATATTCCTCTTACCTTTGTCTTGCACCGGTTTGGTGCTCACTGTTGTTGTTGCTTCCTATGGTGTTATTGCCTGTAGCGCTACTTTCCATTCTATTGCCATGTTGACTGGCTCATTGAGCCTCAGAAATTGTAGCAATACCTCCAAGGATCTTCCTCTGGCCAATGACATGCATTGTGGACCCATGGGAAGTACACCATCACACATCAGTTCTTGCATATGCAATGAGGATCATATAGAATGAAACTCTTGGTGCCAAATTTGAACTTCTTCAATTCCTCGGTCTTAACATCTACATCTTTCAAGGTATGGATCTGGTACAACCCAATACGAAAAGGAAGAGTAGGCCATGGTGCCTTCTTCCTCCTATGCAGTGATGCTAATAACCCTATGGAGATATGGTACGCAACCTCTTACATGACCAGCTTGTCTATGGCAAGCCTCATTAGCACATGAGGAGGCTTCTCCATGCCAAACATCCTGATGAAGGTGCCACCAAGTGAGGCATACCAATCTGTAATGTTGAGAAATACCTGCATCGCTTCCTGGGACATGCAAGGTGGGTCTTGTTAAAATATCATCCTGTATAGCAGGGCGATGAAGTGGTCAGACAGCCTCACCATGGCTCCTTGGTAATTGCACTTACAGAGAAACTTGCAATAAACATTCACATCTTCCTCTTATGGTGTCCATGCCCAACCCATGCTAGGGAACTCTTGTTGGGCACAGATTGCATCAAGAAGGTACACGGAAATATAGAATCTCTCTTGTCCATCCTTCGACTAATTCTGGGCATTTGACACATGCACTTTTAGCTTAAGAGCCAACATGTACAACCAGTTGAATGGCATTCCTTCATTTGCCAATTGGTCTAACATAACAACCCAACTCTGCGGGAAGGTCCTGAGTGACTTTGTCTTGTAGACCTAGTTGGGTGTTGTCCTGAATTTCGATGGCTCTTTTACCCAACGCTTTAAGATATCTCTTGAGTTCACATCATTGTTGAGAGTGAAGAACAGTGCATCCATGTAGCTCACCAGCTGTGGAAAGTGATGCATCAGATGGTACTTTTATGTCCTAAATGAGGCAAGTTGTGTTCCACTTGTTAGTGTCGGTCTTAAGCCCTCCATCGGTGATCAAAAGCTCTTTGCATGTGCATAGGTAGGTGTCTCATCAGTATCAGTTTTGCATCCCGTTAGGCATGCCATAACACTGATGGAAGAGCTGGTCTTTGTTCCCTTCTTGGCTTTGCTGGATCAGATCATATCATTTAAATAAGCTTGTGTCACACTTGTTTTATTTTTGTCTTGAAATCCCAAGTCTTAGGTCTAGGGTTTTCGTCAAAATCACTGCAAGGTCATGAGTCAAAGGTCTAAAAGTCCCCAGCAAGCCGGAAGGAGGTATGTAAATATGTTCCATTGACATTTTTCATCAGGTACAGCTCATTTATACCTTGGTTTTAAAAACCATGTTTTTAAACCCAAGGTCATGTGAAAATTTGCAAAAATAAGGAAAATTTTCAAAATTCTTCAAAATGTCGGCAATAACCCTAGTCTCCTCGCCAGAGTCCATCAGATGGTCAACCTGCAAAAAGAACGGAGTTAAAGCACTCAAAAGATCAAATTCAGGACAAAGTGAAATTAAAACAGTGTTAAAGTGAATGTCAAAGCAAAAACATTTGAAAGTGGGTTTGGTAAGTTAATTTTTTCAAATTTGGACCTATAAAGACTAAATTTCCCTCTACATAGCCTCATTATGCATTTGAGAGTTTGCAAAGACAAGTGAGAGGTCAAAGAGGTGATTTGCAGCAAGTTAGAGTCTTTTTCAGGGGGCGCGACCACTCAAACTTGGTGCGCGACCACTCAGAGCAGGGGCGCGACCACTCGACCTGTTTTGTCCAGAAGCACTCTAAATCGACCAAATCGCCCTCCTACGTGCTAAATCGATCGAGGTAGGCACTCAATTCATGAATGATGCTAATTGATGGTGAAATAATGATGTGTGTCATGGTTTTATCATTTAAGATTGCAAGAGAATGCATTAATTTGGTTGTTGCTAATGTAGGCATTATGCTAGGGTTGATGTTTTTTTCAAGGTTTTAAATCCCTCTTTATTCCCTCCTTGTTTCCTATTAAATTCACAAATGTTATAATATGTTTATCTCTTATCTCATTTGCAATAAATACTAAATTTCCCATCCCAAATTCCTAAAACCCTATCCCTCCCCAAATCCCTTTACAAAACCCTAATGCCCTTTCATGTATTCTACCCAAACCCTAATACCCTCCACACAGCAAGCAAACTAAATGAACAACAGCAAGGAAAATAAATGAATAACAGAAAGAATAAAAAACGTTATGTAAAAAGAGAAAAGAGCAATAATATGCCAAAATGACCAAATATAAAAAAAAGAGATATTGCTGTGCATAGTCATTGAAAAATAGAAGACACGCTGATGTTGCATATCCATAGCAAAAACAAGAAAAATGCAGCTGTGTATATGTATAAAATGGACATATTGCTGTAATTATTGTCTGCAAAAGAATATTGTTGTGTCTCCCCAAAACCAAGCCTTGTTTTCCTCTCTACCCCTTCCCTAAATTCCTGTTCAATTAAGATCCCTTTTCCCTTATGACAAGATGTAAAAGAAGTCTTATTCCCCTATGATTAAATCC
>APFE030416981.1:0-27347 GCA_000404065.3 Pinus taeda
GTATCTTGAAAAGGAAGAGCAACATCAGGTTGAGGTAAATATTCTAAAAGATAAATTAGAAGAAAAGGATAAGCTCTTATGATTTCAAGATAGTACTAAGATCTTGGATGATAATATTAGTAGTCAAAGGTCTCCTGCTATCAAAAAAGGTCTTGGTTTTCATGAATCTGTTGAAGGGGAATCTAGTTCACAAAGCAAGACAAGGAGCTCTAATGCAAATCTCAAATGCTCAACAAGGAGATGAGAGGTCAATCCCATCAACAACCAAGGAAAGAAATTCTTCAAAGAAAATATTTTACTCCTAACTATGGAAGTGATAGTCAGTTATTTCCTCAAATGAATAATGTTGAATGTTATGAATGTCATAATATTGGACATGTTGCAGCCAGATGCAGAAGTAGAATGGTTCATGACCATCACAGAGAAAGATCATCACATTCCAGGTACTTTAAGGGATATTTTTTTTCTTGCAATATGTTTGGTCACAAAGCCATTGACTGCTATAGAAGGAATATGAAACATATGAGATGTTATGCATGTAACAAGTTTTGACATATAGAAAAGGAATGCAGGAACAAAGTACGGGAACCATACGAAAAGGAGAAAACATCATCACACTTGAAGATATGGTTGAAGAAGGAAGTACAGACAGAAAAATGTGGCATGGCACAGTGTACAAACATAACAGACTCAGGGGGAGTTGAAAGTGTGAAACTTCCATGTTCTAACTCTCATACGCAAGTTTCATGAAGATAAGTCATGTATATATGCGAGTTCAAAGCTGCACAGTCGTGTATATGTGGTTTGAGAAAAATGCAATAGGACGGACTCAGAAAAATTGATTTGATGTGATTCAAACAATCATCAGTTATCCTTTTTGTCATGATGATAGATGACTAGAGTCTGTGGATGTTATTTAGAAGTTTTCTTTTATCTTCACAATTTGTTGATAACTTTATGCATATCTGATTGATGATGATGCCTTTATACTTCTTACTAATATATGCAATGATCAGATATGACAGTGAATAGGTGGAACAGGTTCAAGGGGAGAACATGCTATGCTTCTAATAAAGCATTGTTGGCATCATGTTTAGAAGTCTTTGGTACCTAATCAATGATGAGGATGTTTATCTTGCTATGTTACGATTATGAGTTGCCCATCTCATATGATAATTGGGGGTCACATAGTTGGTTTTTAGATCAGATTCATGGACGGTTGTGGATGATTCTTTGATGATGCATATAGTCATATATATTTCTTACATGATGATCTTCATAAGGACACGGAGAAGTACAAATCTTGAGTACACAACTTCATTATTTAAATGATGAGCCACTCATTTCTTTCATGTTGCTGTCATCATGCCTTCTAAAGATCATATGGTATAGTTATGATGCAGGATTCCTATGGTTCTTGGTTCTCACATGGTTGAGGATTGTTGCTGTTGACGATATCAAGAAGTCTTGACAAATGACCATGAGCTCATGGTTTGCTAGATACATAGTGCTATATACAGTATGCTAGATACATGGATGATCACTCAAAGTTTCATTGTTGGTTGGCCAAGATAATGGTGTTATTGCATGTCACATAAAGACATAGTTATTTGAAGATATGATGATGATGAGTTTTTACCTATATGATGATAGGTTGATACTCACATATGTTTATTGATGCTTATTAGATGTGGGATGTTCCCTAGTAATGATGCATGGATGATATATTGACTATGATGTTTTTCACATATGATATAAGGTGAATGATTTTGTATGACACATGCAGAGTTGATTCATGGAAGGTTACGATAATACTCAAGATCAAAAGGATAAGTTGATATATAAATTTAGACATACCTTGTCACAGGTTGGTGATATCTACACTAATGGACATATACAAGTTTCTGGTCTGGATGCTGTTGACAAATGCTTATGGAGCAGATCATACATTGTATATGATAGTTGCTGACGACTATCATGGTCTTGTTTAGAAACATTTTAAATGTCATATATACCATTTGATGTAAAGACATATAAAGTCCCATGATTTGTCTTTGTCTTTTGATGAGCCCCTAATGTAATTTATAATCCCACTATGCACGGGAAGGATGATGTAATAATGTCTATTTCAGTCATGTATAAACATTTGGTATATCCCCACTTGGTTGAGTGGATGAGTCAATCTTGGTATATCCCCACTTGGTTGGGATATGGATGTATGTATGATTCTTTGGTGATAGGAAGGTCATTTATGATGTATAGAGTCATGTTCTTCTCATCGAACATCTTTTTGCTGACCTTGCTTACAAATCAGGGGGAGCATGAACAACTCACTTCAGCATATCAGAGAATTAAACATGTACTCAGGGGGAGCATAACCCTTTGCCATTGATGACAAAGGGGGAGAGTGAATTGGGGTTGCCATCAAGTCCAAAGGGGGAGATTGTTGGCATTATGACACAGGTGTTGTCCTTGATGGCAACTCACTCAGATGACACATCACAGTTCAGACTCACAGAATGAAGAAAGAAAGGTATACGCAGGTTCACTATATACCAACTCGCATATATATGCACATTCACTATATACCAAGTAGTGTATACATGCAGGTTCACTATTTACAAAGGCACGTAGAAGGAAAGGCACGTACATGTTGGAAAACTAAGTTATGGTCCGTGGTATTTGGTCCATGGTATTTTCGTATTTGGTCCAAGGTATTGACCCCAGGTATTGGGTCCGAGGTATTGGTCCTACATGGTTTTGGACCATGGTATTGAGAGAGGCCTAAACCTCTATAAGGAGAATAAGATAATTAGGCCAAGTGGCAAGTATTCAAGGAATGAATATATGATGAAGTGTGAGATCTAGTATGATTGTTATGGGTTTGTGATGCTTTGCTTGATCTGAACCAAGGGTGCACCTATGCGGTTGATGAAGGTTGATGCATTGGGATCATGAAGACTAAGATGCATTATCATTATATGGTATGATCATGAATAGATATGAATATTGACGCATGTCTTATCCTTTATATCTTATGTTCTGGGTATATCTAAAGTTGAAAATTGCAGCAAAGGTATAAGTAATTATTTTCAGATCTGTACGTGGGTTCCCTTTGGTGTAAGAGCATACACACACTGGTTCGACACAGTCAAGTAGCGTATACTTTATGAGATTTGATATTTGAGGTTGATGTTGGTTCTAGTGGTTGTCACAGAGTTCTGTGCTCTGCTCTGTGTTCTTGTGACTGTGTTTTGATGATAGGGTTTCAGTGAATCAGTTGTAGGGTGATTCAGAGTTGATGGTTATATTTCAGTGGTGATTGTTTTGTATTGATGGATCTAGTCTGAAAATTTATGAAATGTGGTCCCTGGAAGAAAAGAGAAGGTTGTAGCCTTCTGTAGGTTAGCACCTATGTACTAGTAAACACATCAGCTAGTAGAAGAGCTAAGGGGGTTGTAGCTCCCTTCCAGGAAAAGCTAGAGAACGAGAGAAGGTTGTAGCCTTCTGCAGGTAGAAGCCTACGTACTGGTATAAGGCTGCACTAGTACAAAGTTTGTAAAAAGAAGTTTCTTATTAAATAAAGATAGAGACGATTGCAGCAGGTGGTTTTTCACCCACATTGGGTTTCTGCCTTATATCATGGTGTTCATGTGTGCTTCTTATGTGTGATGATCTGTTCTGTTTACTGTTTATATGGTTAATAATGTTCTGATGCACTCATTAAAGATCAACTAATTGAATCATAAGTTTACTAGATATACACTAGTTACATTAAACACAGTTGTGTATACACGCAGGTTGCCTTAACTGAAGTAGCATATATGAATCTGATAATGGAAATGAAAAGATTATTGATTTGCTAATACTGATTCACCCCCCCTCTCCGTATTATTTCCAACACCATCCTCATCCTCCTTCCCTTTGTCACTAGAAACATGTGCTACAAATAATAAACATCCTTTCTTGCGGATGCGCTTAGCTTGCATGGTTGTAACCATCCTCACTGATGTAGGCTTATTCTTTCCCTACAAGACTCTCTTTTCTCCATTCTCATCTAGGTACTCAATGGCCTTATCATAGAAATATACCTTGGTCCTGTGTATAAACAACCAAACCATGGCCAAAATCATTTTATATGCACCCAATGGAAGCAAATTCAGGTTTTTTTATTGTAGGCATGCCATTAAGCTCAAATGCAAAATACTTCACCCAATGATGAACTCTTCTCTTAGTCCCTGTATCCAAATGCACCAACCAATATTTCGCATGATTTCTTAAGGAGGAAGGATGATTTGAGTTGGCAAGCAAAGATCTTTGAAAAGGACACTTGAGATCCCTGTCCAAGGAGAGGTAAAGGACGACAAACCTATGGAGTAGGTCCAAGCCATAAATCTGGCTAAGAAGGTGGTCATAAGGCATATACGATTGTAGATTTCAATTCAGAGCAATCTCAAACCGTCACATAGGAAAAGGAAGGTTTCTTAAGGTGAGACGTGGGATGCTACATTGTTAATTAGGTAGCCAATGTTAGAGGAACAACGAAATAAATATTATGTTGATCATGTCTTGAGGAAGAAAGAATGAATACAAGTGTTTGTATGACCATGGAGGAGAGTTGTCTATTGGAGATTTAATCCTAAGTCTTTATGATGAAAATTTACTAGCCTTATATAAGGGGACATTGATTGTATTATTATGCCCTAGGAAATTCAAGTTATGACTGCATATAAGGGAAATCTTTGATTCCTAGAACTAATTGATGTGATTGCCCTATGTGACTAACTCATAGCACTACAACAAAATAGGCAATTTGCGACAGATTTAGCACCAGATTTTAGTGCATTTTTTCCTCAATTGGGATGAGCAGCTGGCACTAAACCTAGCTCTATTGTACAATTTTTAAAGCGTTCTTTTTTGCACCAAATTTCACATCTTTTTTTATGCCAATTTTTTCATCATATTTTGCACCAATATTTGCATTTGGTTTTAAAACAGGTTTTGCTTCTAGTTTTGTGCCATTTTTTGCATCTATTTTGCATCTTTTTCTGCTTCCTATTTTGTGCCAGTCTTTCCTTCTAGTTTTGTGTCGTAATTTTCATCGAGTTTTACACCATATTTTGCATCTGATTTAGTGCCTTTTTTTGCATCCATTTTGTGCCAGTTTTTGCATCTAGTCTTATGCCATTTTTTGCTTCTAATTTTGTACTTATTGGATGCTTCATCATGTATAAATGTGTATTGTAATATTGAAAGGAACATAATTAAAAATCAAGCTAGTAGTCTTGGTTTTGGTATCCAGGGGAAATATCTATGTATATGTGTTTTATGTGTTATGCTCTCGCATTATTTATTTTCTGTGTTTTAGAATTCGTATGCAGGTAATTTCTGTATGGGGTTAAAACCTACAAAACCCTCTTAATTTATCTCGGAAAACTGGGGCATACTAATTAAGAGAAAGTTTTTCTAAGGCTCAAGATTCTTAGTAGTTCAAGATGTAGAGTATAGAATAAGAAAAAGAGAAGTAATTCTTGTGAGTCCTCACATGCAAGTCTTGTTGGAGTTTTTAGTGTAGCTAGGAAGCACTCCTACCTAGCTCCAAAGCTTGGTCCTACACATAAGAGAGATAACAAAGAAACCTTCACAACATAATATCTTGATAATCAAAACTATTCGAAACATATAAATATTACTAATTAAATAAATATAAACCAGAATCACGTACATTCATTAGTTAAACATAATAAGTAAAGAATGAATAACAACATATGGAAAGAATAACAACCGATCTATATTAATAAAGGAGTTGGAGGAAAGTTACAACCATCAGTTGCAGTTGCAACACTACCTCCCCAAAATCCTACCTCCAAAACTCTCCCTCTCAAGATAGAGCTCAACAGCCTAACAATACAAGAATTCCCATCATTTTCTCAATGGCCAAGCCTCCAATATATAGGAAAGTAAAGGCTATGAAGATTTCCCAAATTCCTCACTAGTTCAATTTTGGTAAAAGTTTTTGGGTGAATAATGTTTCCTCATATAAAAATGGCCTTTTCCACTTTTTAGATGCTTTTTTGCTTAGGAAAAAGCTTCCCCATGCTTTATGGCTCTTTCCCACTTTTGTATGCTTTTATTTTTTAGGAAAAAGCTAAAGATGAGGATAAAGAGATCACATTCCACCATATGAGTTTCCGAAAGTGAACAAGAGTGTCACATTCTAGTTAACTCGAGCTTTTTTCCTCATGACTGAGTGATAATTTTGGTAACAAAAGTTAGATGAAGGGACAACTTGTTATAGACTAGGATAACATGGTCCTCATGGTACATAACTTGTATTATAGTCTTATATAGTCTAGGAGAAAAGGATATTTCAA
Organism: Pinus taeda; assembly: GCA_000404065.3. Classification (NCBI taxonomy): domain Eukaryota; kingdom Viridiplantae; phylum Streptophyta; class Pinopsida; order Pinales; family Pinaceae; genus Pinus; species Pinus taeda. Next base: position 6,375 of record APFE030416981.1, read on the forward strand.
CCAACAACATAGTATTCTCCTCCATGATGATGAGGAGGTATTTTCATGTATAACACATTTAAGAAAATATCACAATTCAAATTGATAACTTAATATTTGTAAACAAATTTAAGGGTAATTGACAACATTCATAAAAAAGATAGCTGTGTCCTCATATATAACAATTCTCCATCAAAAAATCATTGACAATTTTTAATACACATATATGACTACTAAATCAACACTTATCATAGATATCATTATTCCAAGATAAATTCACAACATCATATCCAAAAATAGTAATATTATCATACATAATGATTCTCCATCAAAAAGCATTAACAGTTTTCAACACATATATAAAGTAGCAAGATAATAATAATAATATCCTCATCATATTTATTCAAATCGCTAAGATTCAAATGTGTGATTATCATATCAAAATATTTCGTGAACACCATTATTCTAAGGTAAATTACAACATCCATCAAAAGATTGTAATATCATCATACATAATAATTCTCCATCCAAATAATGTTGATAATTTTCAATATATACATAAAAATAACAAGATAAAAATGATAATATCGTCATCATATTTAATCAAATCAAATAAAAGTCAATGTATGATTACCAAATAAAAATGTTTCATAGATATCATTATTCTAAGGTAAATTCACAACATCCATAAAAAATAGGATCTCATCATACACAATAATTCTTCATAAAAAAAATGTAAACAATTTTCAACATATTCATAAGGTCAAATAATAGTATCGATAGTATCATCATCATTATTTGAATCAACTAAAATTCAAATGTATGATTACCATATTAAGATAGCCCAACTAAATAAAAAAAAATAACGCATATCTAGCTAGCACCATGAAAATCATAGTCAAGATCATCCTCATGATCATTTCCATGATTATCATCCTGACCATCCTGATAATATCATCCACATAATCATCACCAATTCCATCACCATCCTCATCATAATAATAATAATCATCATCATCTTTGATATATGATGTAATCTAAGCATAGTATGTATCATCATCTTCGTGGTCATTACCTGTAGCGTTTTTGAAAAAAAATAAAAATAAAATAATAATAATATATATATATATATATAATATATATATCTATATATTACACGTTAGTATAATTCTATACAACAATGCATATTTTTATTACAATGCTAACCATAAAATGAGGTAGGACGTAATAACATTTAATAATACTAAAAAAAAAATTGAAAATATGGTTTAAGATATATTGGAGATCCAACTAAGATTACACTTATAATTCACATTAAGTAGTAGAAGCATTTATTAATGCATATGAAGTAGGTACTCATTTGTTATTCATATTATATTGTGAATGTTTCTTATGATTTCCATCCATGATTGGTAAATTAAGAGTTACTAGAAGATTTATTTCAAATTACAATTGTAATTCAGATTAGAAATAGAAGAAATTTTAACAAAAAAAGAATGTCACATGAAAACATAAATTGTTTTTAATGAAAAATAAGTCGCATACAATAAGAATGTCACATCAAGTATTGAGTTGTTTTTAATGCATGTACTTTTCTCTATGATAAAATGGAGCCTAATATTTGTTCAAGAACAAATGCTCAAAAATAATTACTTCATTTTATCCATTATCAAACTTAATCCATTATACCTAGTGACGACAATGATTCCATTCAAATTACTTTGAACTCCCTAAATATAATGTAAAAGAGAAAACTCCATGACCATGACTGCAACCCCCTCCCTTTCCTCGTCCACCATCAACGACAATGAACTTGGAGTTATGACCACGATAGCAACCTCTCCCTTGCCTTGTGTCCACCATCAGAGGCATTGAACTTTGAATTAAGAGTACTCATGTTTTCTTTTCTCTAATTAATCTCCAAGGAATCAAAACTTGATAAATATGTCAAGGACTCCATCAATGAATAGATATATCATAGGCGAAGCTCAATAGGCTTTGCCAAAAGAGTGTGAAATAACACTTAACTCTATTTATGAAATAACTCGAATGAGAGGAATGAATGGTCGGAAAAACTTACCAGGGAAAGGAAGATTTTTGGTCCGTCCTTATTTCTATTATTGTTTTTGCTTCTTAGAAATGAAGAAGTGTTTAAAAAAATTCTAAAACTTATTTTAAATTAAAAAAATAAAAATTATTTGCTTATGTTTTAGTTTTTTTTAATGTATATTTAGTTTTAGTATTTTTTTTTATTTTCCAAAAAAAAATACATTTAGTTTTTGGTAATTTTTTGTTTTGTTTTGTTTTTGTTTTTGTTTTTTGTTTTTGTTGTTTGTTTTTTTGTTTTTTGTTTTTTGTTTTGTTGTTGTTGTTGTTGTTTTTTTTAATTATTTTTTTTAATTTTTATTTATTTATTATTTTTTATATATAAAAAAATATTATTATGTTTTATAAAAATGGATTTTAAACATTCCATTCGTGCTAAATTTGTGATTTTATGATATAAGTTTAAATTATATATAGAAAAGTAACTTAATGCCATGTGTTGTGTCGCTGAGATGGGTATTATACATCTCTTCCTTGGTAAGTTATAGAATGTGTTTGGGTTTTCTTAATGCAATAAAATTAATTCTACTCTTCATTATATCTTGAGATGTTCAACTTGCACCTAATAAAACTATAAAATTAAAATAGGTTTTCCTTTGTCCTCTATAGATCTTTGTCCCCATTAATCTTGCTCTTAATAGATTAATTGTCTTATGGTGGCCATGAGTGGTCACTCCCATTAATTGCATGCTTTTTAGTTTTCTGTTAGTGACATTTCTTAGGATTCATAACATGTTATTTAATTTATGAAAATGTGTTATTGTCCATATTATTGTTAAATATTAATATTAAATATGTTGATTTTGAGCATGGTTTAGCAAAATGTTCCCAAAAGGTTTATAGATTGCATTTCATAATGTAATGATTCATCAATTTATGAAATCGTTTTGGATATATATTTTTTTAATGATTCATTGATTGATGAAATTTTTATTGATATTTTTTTTAGTATATTAACTTGTATGCGATAAAGTCAAAAGTCACCTCTTTTTGAGATTTTCATTGGTCAATTTCCCTTAAGGCCATCAAGTTCACGATTCGGTCCCGGGTTAAGGAGATATAGGAGTTATGAAGTGGCATTGTCCAAGCATTTCAATAATGAAACATGCATTTTTTAGTCACATTATACTTCATTTCTCTGTAAATTCTGCATGAAAATAGTCTCATGGAACATGAGGGGCCTCAATAGTAAAGGAAAACAAAGACTCCTAAAACAAAAATGGTACACAAAACATCCATCAATAATGTTGATATAAGAAACAAAAATATTAAGTGAGGTTATACCTCATATAATTAGGGAATGGGACAGGAATTTCTAAGTAGTAGTGATTGATGCTTAGAGATACTTGGGTGGAATGGCTTGATCTAGATTTAAACAGGAATGCAACAAATTACAGAGATAACCATAAATACATAGATGCAACAGAAATAATACTTCACTTCATTAATGTAAAATACTGAAATATGCTTACAAACAGAAATGGAAATACATTAGCTAGGGCGATGGTAGCTTATCTCTGAGAAGAGATGTGGCAGCTACATGCCTCTGAATTGTGTTACAATGAGGATCGAAGGCTTATTTATTGTTGAGAAACAATGGAAAACCCTTAACATCCCAAAACCCAACCCTAGAAGATGAAACGCCAAATTGTGGGCCTCGTTTCGGGTAAGTTGGTACATCAACTTCTCGGGGTCGTAACTTTGGCACCCAATCTTCGTTTGACGCGTACAGTAGCTTGTTGGAAACTTCTATCCAAGCACTATGACTTTAGGAAGAACAAAATCGGCCATGGACCCTGTTGCTCCCAGATTTCCCAAGAAATGTCGTTTAAGGCCTCAAAACGACTTCGAAAGTTCAAGACCTGAAAAACTGCTAAAAATAGTAAATTGTGCTACAATTACGGAAACTGAAAAACTGAAAGAGACAGTTGTGGGGGTCCAAGTGGGATAGGTGGGTGGCCACCAACATCCACCTGGATCATTCCTCCCCACTAAGGAAGCAATAGTCCCTATTGCGTTGAGTTCCTTCATTTGCTGAGCTTGGTCCCTGGTGAGTTGTTCTATAATCTCTAATGTGTCCAGTGCTGGTGGGAAGCATGGTCGAGGGCGTTCCACATTGAACACTCGGTGCAAGCGAAGGAATGGAGGAATGTTTTACTCCAAAGCATTGTTTCCCACAACCTTGGTAATGTTGTAAGGACTATGTCGAAGTGGTTTGAGCCTCTGATGGGCTCTTGTCTAATGTTCTTTCTATAGATGCAACTAGACTTTGTCGCCCACCTAAAACTCATGTGGTACACATGTGGGTGAGGAGAAGTTGTTCTTGTGTTCTGGCATGATTGTATCCTGTTGCTATTGTTGCTACGTGGAGGAACCCTTCGAGGGGGTCATGGATGTGGCTATGATATTCCCCTTACTTTGAGAGTGAACTAGACAGAAAATGAATTTCCTAACCTGGGAGATGATCTTGTTGCATTTCTTAGTAGAGATCAAAGAGGTGGTAGTAGGTGGGGTTACCTCCAGTATCCTATATAATGAATTACCCAAAGTAATAATGATAGTGCGAGGCTTTAACTCATACATAACATGTCGCCTCGACAAGTATGGCTGGCCTAATAATACATCACAAACATCCAGAGGTGTAACATCACACAATACCTCGTCTGTGAAGGGTTTGATGCTGTAGGGCAGGTGACACTATTGGCGAACTCAAAGATCTCGTCCTTGGTGAAGCCACCCGATACTATATGGGTGTAGGTGTGGTGTAGTCGGTAGGCCCAACCACTTCACGACCTCTGTTGAAATGAGATTCTTTTGGCTCCCACTGTCAACAATGAATTGCAGCGACGAACCCTTCGCCCACATCAGTGATTGGAAAAGGCACTCCCCTTCCTCTGGATCTTCGGGCTCATTCTTCTGGATCTTTGCAGTGGCAACAATGGCACTAGGCTCCGCGTCAATGATCTCCTTCCCTTTGCCATTCCCCTTGTTAGGTTCTGACTCAGGGTTGGAACATGCATCTAATTCTGAAGCCTTCAACTTTGCCACTAGCGACTGCTTGGTCTGACACTTGCTTGTGTTGTGAGTGGGGCTCTTATGGAACTCACACCACTTTCCTGTGTCCTTCTTCGACTTCGTGGTGTTGTTCTTTTCTTGTGGCTTTGACGGGTTGTCTTGGGTCACCCTGCCTTGGCTTTGTCCTTTGGTCTTCGGATTCGTAGATCCAAAGTCTCTCTTCTTCTGTTTGAACTTTTGCTCGATTTTGAAAATGTATCGGTACGCTATGTTGAGCGGTGAGATGTTCAGGAACTCCATCCCTTCCTAGATGTATCTATGTAGGCAATCATGATATTTAAGTACCAAATGTAGCTCAAAATATTTGATAACCAACTGTGTACGAAGGGTATGAAAAATGTTGTGAATTCCAACACATCTTGGTCCTGTCCCTCCCGCAGCGTGGTCCACTTTATGTATTTGTCCTCATAGCTTTTGACAGGGTAGTATTGCTCCTTGATGGCATCCCAGAAGGAATTCCAAGTGGGTGCAACTAAGAACAGTGAGTCCGTACTTTCATCCTTCTACTCGCAGTAGGTTTCCCACCAGTCCTTGACGTGGGGGGCTGCTTTGAGAAGAGTGAAAATAATCTTTTCTCAACTTGAAAATGCATGAATAGAAAAATAACCATCTAGTAGATTTAACCATTTATCTAAGGCATTTGCGTCTATCTGACCCTCAAATATGGGGATTTGAAAATTAACTTGTACCTTAAACGAGGTGGCATTTCCAGAGTATCTGTTGGAAGCCAATGTGTCGCCTCTAGGTAGCCGTTGAAGGATCTGGGCAAAGCTGTCCATCATCGCATTCCTTTGTCGCTCGAGGGCTTCTTCGAGCAAGATTTTGATAGGATATCCTACCCCTCGTCTTTCTTTTCATATTCCATGGGAGGCCGTCGGGATTTGCGACGCTGGTCTTGCAAAGGTTCGACAAATTCAAGCCCTAACTCCTTATATCTCGACCTCGTTTGGGACATGCAAAGAAAAATAGAGAAAAAAAAGCAGACCGCTCTGATACTACTAATCTGGATTTAAACAGGAACACAACAAATTACAGAGATAACCATAAACACAGAGATGCAGCGGAAATAATACTTCATTTTATTAATGTAAAACACTGAAATATGCTTACAAACAAAAATGGAAATACACTAGCTAGGGCGATGGTAGCTTATCTTTGAGAAGCGATGTGGTGGCTACATGCCTCTAAACTATGCTACAATGAGGCTCGAAGCCCTATTTATTGTTGAGAAACAATGGAAAACCCTTAACATCCCAAAACCTAACCCTAGAAGATGAAATGCCAAATTGTGGGCCCCATTTTGGGTAAGTTGGTACATCAACTTCCCTGGGTCGTAACTTTGGCACCCAATCTTTGTTTGACACGTACAATAGCTTGTTAGAAAGATCTATCTGAGCACTACAACTCTAGGAAGAGAAACATCAGTCCATGGACCCATGTTGCTCCCAGAATTCCCAAAAAACGTCGTTTAGGGCCTCAAAATGGCTCTGGAAGTTCAAGACCCGAAAAACTGCTAAAAATAGTAAATTGTGCTACAATTACGGAAACTGAAAAACTAGACAGTTGTGGGGGTCCAAGTCAGATAGGTGGGTGGCCACCAACATCCACCTAGATCATTCGTCCCCCCTTAGGAAGCAATGGTCCCCATTGTGTTGAGTTCCTTCATCTGCTGAGCTTGGTCCCTAATGAGCTGTTCTGCAATCTTTGATGTGTCCAGTAATGGTGGGAAGCATGGTCGAGGGTGTTCCAAATTGGACACTCAGTGCAAGCAAAGGAATGGAGGAATGTTGTGCTCCAAAGAAATGTTTCTTGACGTAGAGTTACCCCTGCGTACACCCACATTATGCATGTAAAATGCATAAGCACATTAATCCCAAGAATTTTAACTCTCTAAGGAGTCAAATCTTCATTTAGAATATGGTTAAGGCCCCTTTCTCAATCTTTCCAGAATAATTTATAGACTGACTAAGTCTAACCCTTAATCCACCTTTTCCTTTATATCGAAACTCAATCACCCCGCTTAAACCTTCATTAACCTTTTATTAACCCATAAGCCACATATATACCAAACCCACTTCATAATTATGGTAGACAATGGAGTTACCACATCAACCTTCTTTATCGCACTATATTTCTATTATAATCTGTTTATAATAGAAATAACCACAAACATGCAATAACTTACCTTTTTCGCCTTGGTACGGCCTCTGCACAGATATCAATGCTACACTTTATCGCAATCACAATTTCCATAGTTCGCGGTTCACATTAACACAGGACTCTTTCCACCTGTGATATACGATTAACCTTCCTTTCGGATTTCAAATATTATAAAACTGTGCTTATAACCATATCGGGTCTAATCACTTCACATGTCGTGTTACTTCTCACCGATACAACACCATTTAATAACTGCGATGCAAATAAATCTCCGTCGTTGATCTTCCACCATTAGATCGATGGATGATGTCTTCTCGATCAAATAAAACTTGTTCGATAGTCCTCCATTGTCGATATGTACTCAATGGATCTGACGGTTCACAACGATTTCGGGTAGACAACAAGCACGAAGAATACCTGCTCGAAAAACGATTTTCTCTCTCTCCTCTGTTGCTACATGTCGCTCGATTAGTGGAATTGGGTGCTCACCCCAAATTACCATTTACCATCTTTACTCCGCCTGAAATACTACTTTGTCTCGCGAAACCACTTCTTCACTGATTATCATCCGTGCTCTTCCCTCATGTGAATCGATCCTGCCCGTTGATCTATAAGATCCAATGGTTGTTGTGCATCACGTCTACACTTCTCCACTCTTCTCTTTCCTTATTTTTTACGCTATTTATTCAGCGTTTTCTCTGTGGTTCAGGTTTCTTCAAAGGTTCTCGTCCTTTCACTTCACTGCTCAATTCACTCCTGAGCTTGACTTCTACGAATCCTCACATCGCTATCTCTCCAGATCTTTGCTCTGATCCTCCAATTGGATTCAGAGACCGATTGTGATTCCTTTGAATCATTCTCTTCCTTTGCGTGTTCTATAGAAATCTACCTACAACCTTTGTTACAGAGCCTACGAATTCACACACAATTCAATCTATCAATACCCGTAACACACACATATACAGTTTGGGATAAACCTCTGTATTGATAAACAAACAACTGATTACATGTTGAGACTCTCAGTCTCTCTAGACTGATCTTCAATATCAGTGGCATCCTCCCTCCTTTTTACACTCTTCCCATAGGCTTACATTTATACCAGAAAGGTTCTATTGAACTAATTCTTCTTCAGATCCTTAATCTATTGAATTGCCTCCTAAATGTCCTCTCTAGTTGCTCGAATCATGAAACTATCTTAAGGGTTATAATTGACTTATAACTCTCTCGTCATTTTTAACCACTCATGTTCTCCTTCATTCGAGAGCATTTACAAAATATCTCACATTATCTAATTAATTCTTATCCTACTCACTCAAAAGCCTAAATATTACATTAATTCAACACTTAGGAATCCAACTTCCTTAAAACACATGACCCCCTATGTCTACTAAAATACAATGATCTTCTCTTGGGTTGAATACTCCTGCATCATTTCCCACAACCTTGGTAATGTTGTAAGGACCATGTCGAAGTGGCCTGAGCTTCTGATGGGCTCTTGTCAGGCGTTCTTTCTGTAGATGCAACCAAACTTTGTCACCCACCTGAAACTTGTGTGGTACCCCTATGGGTGAGGAGAATTTGTTCCTGTGTTCTGTCATGACCGTATCCCTTTATTGTTGCTACTGCGTGTAGGAACCCAAAGTAATAATGACAGTGTGAGGCCTTGGATCATACACAGCATGTCGTCTCCACAAGTATGGCTGGCCTAATAATACATCACAAACATCCAGAGGTGTAACATCACACAATAGCTCGTTTGTGAAGGGATTGATGCTGTAGGGCAGGCGACACTGCTGGCAAACTCAGAGATCTCGTCCTTAGTGAAGCCACCCGATATTGTACGGGTGCGGGTGTGGTGTAGTTGGGAGGCCCAACCGCTTCACGACCTCTATTGAAATGAAGTTCTTTTGGCTCCCACTGTCAACAATGAATTGTAGCGGTGAACCCTTCACCCACACCTGTGAGTGGAAAAGACGCTCCCCTTTCTCTGGATCTTCGAGCTCATTGTTCTGGATCTTTGTGATGGAAACAATGGCGCTAGGCTTCGCATTAATGATCTCCTTCCATTTTCCATTCCCCTTGTCAGGTTATGACGCAGGTAAGAACATGCATCTGATTCTGAAGCCTTCAACTCTGCCACCAACGACTGCTTGGTTCGACACTCACTTATGTTGTGAGTGGGGCTATTATGGAATTCACACCACTTTCCTGTGTCCTTCTTTGACTTCGTGGTGTTGTTATTTTCTTGTGGCTTCTACGGGTTGTCTTGGGTCACCCCGCCTTGGCTTTGTCCTTTAGTCTTTGGATTCATAGATCCAAAGTATCTCTTCTTGTGTTTGAACTTTTGCTCGATTTTGATAGTGTATCTGTACGATGTGTCAAGTGATGAGATGATTAGGAACTCCATCTCTTCCTAGATGTATCTGTGTAGGCAGTCACTGTATTTGAGTACCAGATGTAGCTCAGAATGTTTGATACCCAACTGTGTGTGAAGGGTATGAAAAATGTTTGTGAACTCCAGCACATATTGGTCCCATCCCTGTCATAGCATGGTCCACTTTATGTATTTGTTCTCATAGCTTTTGACAAGGTAGTACTACTCCTTGATGGCATCCTGGAAGGAATTCCAAGTGGGTGCGGTTGAGAACAGTGAGTTCGTACTTTCATCCTTCTGCTCGCAGTAGGTTTCCCACCAGTCCTTCACGTGGGGGGTTGCTTTGAGAAGAGCGAAAACAATCTTTTCTCGACTTGAAAATTGATGAACAGAAAAATAACCATCTAGAATATTTAACCCTTTATCTACGACATCTTTGTCTATCTGACCCTCGAATATGGGGATTTCAAAATTAACTTGTCCCTTAAACGGTGTGGCGTTTCCAGAGTAGCTGTTGGAAATAGATGCGTCGCTTCTAGGTGGCCGCTGAAGGATCTGGGCAAAGTTGTCCATCATCGTGTTCCTTTGTTGCTTGAGAGCTTCTTTGAGCAATATTTTGATAGGATCTCTTGCTCCCTCGTCTTTCTTTTTATCCGACATGGGAGGCCTTCAGGATTTTTGAGGTTGGTCTTTCAAAGTTTCGACTAGTTCAAGCCCTAACTCCTTATATCTTGACCTTGTTGGGGACATGCAAAGAAAAACAGAGAAAAAAAAAGCAGACCGCTCTAATACCACTGATCCGAATTTAAATAGGAATGCAACAAATTGTAGAGATAACCATAAACATAGAGATGTAGTGGAAATAATACTTTATTTCATTAATGTAAAATACTGAAATATGCTTACAAACATAAATGAAAATACACCAGCTAGGGCGATGGTAGCTTATCTCTAAGAAGAGATGTGGCAGCTACATGCCTTTGAACTGTATTACAATGAGGCTTGAAGGCCTATTTATTGTTGAGAAACAATGGAAAACCCTTAACATCCCAAAACCTAACCCTAGAAGATGAAACACCAAATTGTGGGCCTCGTTTTGGGTAAGTTGGTACATCAACTTCCTGGGGTCGTAACTTTGACACCCAGTCTTCGTTTGACACATACAATAGCTCGTTAGAAAGATCTACCCAAGCACTAGAACTTTGGGAAGAGAAACATCCAGCCATGGACCCATGTTACTCCTAGATTTCCCCAAAAACGTTGTTTAGGGCCTCAAAATGGCTCCGAAAGTTTAGGACCTGAAAAACTGCTAAAAATAGTAAATTGTGCTTTAATTATGGAAACTGAAAAACTAAAAGAGATAGTTGTGGGGGTCCAAGTGGGATAGTTGGGTGGCCACCAACATCGACCTGGATCATGGCTATTATTTGGAATGATCAAGACATCAAGGTTACTAATATGTTTACCTATTTTCACAGTATGACAATACAATCTTAGTTATTTAACATCAAGGACTACTACCATTTATCCAATGTCTATTAATCCAATATCGCAAATGGAAAACCTCTATTTCTCAATTCTGTTTACATCACAAGTAATTTATACTCCCCATATCCATGGATTATTGGGATTGACTTCAATATTATCAAGTGTCTCGAGGGAAAGAAAGGATTAATCACAATGTTTAACAAGAGATTTTGTAATCTATACCATCAAAGCCCTAAAGTAGTCTCCATTAAAGTTCTCAAGCAATGATTTTCCAGCCCACACATGTGGATCAATGAGATGTAATACATGTGCGTGTGATGACTAACTTAATACATTGTTCTAGTAACTCCACAAACTTAAATATTTCACTCCGTCACATAAATTGACCGTAGTGTGACATAAGTAAAACCAAGTGTATACATGAAACCCTTGGGCAACAAACATTCCCTATATCCTCAATTAGGTGCTTAAATGATGAACTGAAAATGCAAGGGGAAAAGAGGACTTCATTATTTAATCATCACAAACATGTGATCAAGTGTGACTAGGAGTGTATATATTCATACTTTTTCCAAAGAGGGAGTGAATACATGAGTTACCATTCAATGGGCCTTTTTTTTTATTTCTTTTTATTTTTCTTATATATAGGACTTAGGGAATAAGGTTTTCATAAGTTTGGCACAACTCATAAATATAACATTTACATGAATTTTCACTTCAATCTTAGAGTTTAGACTTAGATAAATCATTATAGTGCATCTTTAATTATTTTGGCTTTCACTTTTTGATTTTCTTTCATCATAAATGACAAAAGGGGAAATATTTTTCCACAAATCTATGAATTTTTAATCATAAAGGTGTCATACTATGAAAACAAATTAATGATGTTATTCTCTATGAAAATGATGGGTATTCTTGAGAAAAGCTTATTCTTGTGGATGTATCCCCCCTGGTTGAGAGGGAGTGAGGGTGGACACCATATTATCCATGTGTCATGTACTATGATAGGACTAATAGTTGTAAGCCTAGTAATGACACCATCAAGGAGAATGGTGGATTGGATAAACATATGGGACCAAAATTATTTTAGAATTTGTACTTTGATTAGGACTAACCACCATAATTCAAGTATATTAATCCAAGTTAAGAATACTCATGAGAATAAACATTTCCCAATGTCAAATATTATGATAGTGTATTGGGAAATGATCATGTGAGGACATCCCTGGTGAACATCCTGGTGGGGTAAGTGCCTAGAGAGGCAGTTTTGTCCAAATTTATTCCTCCCAAAATTGTGCTTTGATCTAATTGAGATATAGAACTTGTTAGTCAAGGCCCTGCTATTTTGACAATGTTGGGTATGATGATGTAAATCATCGTTGATGCTTATCTATCTAGATCCCTTATTATATGAATATTTCAACTTGAGAGTACTTTTTTGTCTCATTATGAGTAACTCCCTAGTTTAGAGGGAGTGCCATCATCTTCATTATCGTCATCATCACCACCATCATCGTCATCATTGCATTATCGTCATAATCACCATTCATGTCATCATCATCATCATCATGATTATGGACATTGTCGTCAATTTTTGATAATTATAGGTGTTGTAAGGAATATCATCAACCCAAAATATGTTACAAGTGCTAGAAAAGGGTTTTTAGGACACATGATATATGCAAGAGAAATAACAACTTTATTTTTGAGAGATGATCGATGATCATCACCATCACTACCATTATCATCGTAATTATAATTGTCATAATCCCCATCATCATAATTAATGTAATTTCTATCATCATTGTTTTCATCTTTGTCATGAATATCATAATCATCATTCATGCCATTATTATTGTTGATGGTGACCAAGATGAAAATAATGATAATGATGGTCAAATGATGATGACTTGGAAGATGACGCCAAAGATAATGATTATGATTATGACCATGACAACATTTAAAAATTGGGAAGATTGGCCAAGGTCATTAGCATCATCGTCATCATTGTCATTTTAACCCCCATCATCTTTATCATCATTGGCATTATCATAATAATCACAATTCATGTCATCTTCATCATCTTCATTATCATCATCATTATAATTATTGACATTTTTATTAGTTGTTCATAATTGTCAATGTCATAAGAAATGTCATCAATGCAAAAAATATGATAAGTGTTGGGAAAGGGATGCAAAAGTGAACAAAAAAGATGGGGGAAACAATAGACGTAAAATTGGATGAAGAGTGGACACAACATAAGTAGATGTGAAACAAGACAAAAAAAATAGACACAAAAGTGGATGAAAAAGTAGATGCAATAGTTGATGCAAACTTGGACACAAAATATGATGTAAACATGGATGAGCAAGTCGAAGAAAACATGGGTGACAATAGTAGGCATAAAAATTAGCATGAATTGTGGTGAAACAAATGTGGATACAAAAACGAACGCAAAAAATGACACAAACTTGGATGAAAAAAGGAGGAAAACTTGGATGCAAAAAGGGATGTAAACATGGACCAAACACGAGTGCAATACTGGAAACAAAATTGGACGCATCAGAAGTGGATGTAAAAGTAGATGAAAAATGGGATGCAAAAAACATAAACAATATTTGATGCAAACTTGGACGCAAAATATGATGAAAATGTGGATGCAAAAGTGGAAGAAAATGTGGGTTGCAACGATAGGCACAAGATATAGCACAAATTGTGGCACAAACAAAGTGGATGAGAAAGTGGATGTAATAACATAGATAAAAAAATATGCAAACTTAGATGAAAGACAATATGCAATAAGGGATGTAAAAGTGGATGCAAACATGGGTGCAATAGGAGAAACAAAATTGGATGAAAACTATTGATGCAATCAAAGTAGATGCAAAATAATATACAAAATGAGATGCAAAACCCAACACAAAAGTGGATGCAAAAATAGATGCAAAAGAGGATTCGAAGATGGATGCAGAATTGGAAGCAAACGTGGGTACAATAGAAAGTACAAAGCATGGCACAAATTGTGTCACAACAAAAGTGGATGTAATGATAGATGAAAAAAAAAAGCAAATGAAGATGCAAAAGGGATGCAAAAGTGGATGTAAACATGCGTGCAACAATGAATGCACAAGTTGATGCAACAGAATTCCATGCCACAGTAGATGCAATATGAGACACAAAAAGTGATGCAAATCTTGACGCAAAAGTGGATACAAAAAGGGATGGAAAAATAGATGTAAAAGTCAATGAAAATCTATATGTATATGAGGATGCAATAGTGGATGCAAATTTAGAAGGAAAATGGGTGCAAAGGGAGGTGCCAAACTAGGTGCAAATTATGGCACAAGAAAATTGGATGGAATAGTGGACACAATAACATATGAAAAAGAGGATGTAAATATGGATGCAAAACAAGATGTAAAAGAGGATGCAATAAAATTAGATGCAAAACTAGACACAAACCTTGATGCAAAACTTAGCATAAAAGGGATGCAAAAAATGATGCAAAAAAGGATGCAAAAAATGATTTAAAAAATGATGCAAAAGAGGATAAAAGAGATGATGAAAAAGTTGATGCAAGTGTATGTGAAAAAGGTGGATGCAATAGAGGAAGCAAAAGTCAGTGAAAAAAAATTAGGTGCCAAACTTGATGCAAAACATGGTGCAAAGGATGGCACAAAACTTGGCATAAAACTTGGTGTAAAATATGGTGCAAAACCTATTACAATACATGGTGCTAAATTTGGTGTAAGACTTGGTGTTGCAAAACTTGGTGCAAATTTTTCATCAAGTTTTGCACCATATTGGATAAATGGACACAAATAGCACCAAAACTGGGCTCTAGTCGCAAAAAGAGAAGCAAAAAGGGACATTAATCACAGGGTCTTGTTATAGTGTAGAAGCCTAGATCTGTTGCAGAGTATGAGTGTTAGGACCGTGTATTGGTTAGAGGGAATATTCAAGAGAATTGGAGGTGTTGTTTCACGAATGAGCAAAAAAAATTGCAAATCCTAGATTAGGGTTACTCCAGTGATGTTGCAGTCAAGTATCCTTGTCAGTAGTCTCAGTTATGAAGCCTTAGTTTAGATTTGGAAGGTAGGATCAAAACCCTAAAGAAGAAGAAAAGTTGTTAGTGTATTCCTTCAGCTGGTGCATGCACAAGTACTATGTATGAGAATATCTTTGGTAAGGCACAAATATCTTTGAGGATGAACTAAGAAAAGGAGAATGACAAATAAAAGGACTGTTGGATTAGATGGAAAGGAGGATTCATAGAAGTATGTTCATAGTAGTTAGACAACATAGGAATTAGTGCTCAAGAATAGTAGATTTGAGATGGCTCAAATCATTGTTAGGAAGTAGTATGAAGAGCCCTAGTCAAGGGCAGATCCATGATAATCCCATATCTATACAATAACTTCTCTATTGCAGAACAAAGGGTAGCATTCTCAGAGCTCTAGATCAGTCAATTTAGGACTATATGTGAGCACATATGAAGGGTCCATATTAGACACTCATCATCTATTGAAGGGTAGCATGAGAGTGGACCAAGTGTGGTGTAATACCCCACCTCACTTTTACCCACTTTTACAAGCTCACTGGGTAAACATGAGCTAATATTTACTATGCATGACCCAAAATCCAAGGTCCAGTTATGGAAATGGGGTCCACTTGTCCAAAACCTTCTACAACACCCAAGGAAACATGATCACACTGACATTAGACAATTATTCCCCGATGATCAATTTCCCTGAGCATAAGCCACTCTTCAACCTAACTTTAATGGCAGTTGCACACATGCATGCCTACAAGTATGGCTAGAGGGCTCTAGCTACATGGATAACCTTCCTTCAGTGCGAGTATGGCTGAAAATTTCCTAAACTAAGAGTGCGACCACAAACCCTATTCTAGATATTTAGGGCTAGCCAACATGCCAACTACCCATATTTGTCCAAAAATTTCCAAAACTTTGTCAATGATAATTACAAGTTTGCATATTCTATTCTTAGGTTTAGATTTTGTGCAATCTTTCCCAACACATATGAATCATTTACACAAGCATTTGGTGAACATGGTACCTATGGGTCATGAATGCATAATTGTTCGCTATTTCATTAGTTTCATAAGGTGTTCATCCATAAGACTTACTTCCCTCTAAGGCTAGCTGAAACAAGCACTTATTTTCTCAAGCATTCATTTAACTATTTAATGACTTGTCAAACCATGAGCAATATCAATAACAAGAGCACATCATATAATAAGAAATACACCATGCTTGTAAGCAACATTTAACTATAATGAAGCCATGAGAAGATAGTAATATAATTACACATTAAACTAGAACATGTGCTCATTAGTCTCAATAAGAAATAACACATAATAAAATATGCACAGTGCCAACCAAGTCAGGGACTTCTATATACCACCTAACCATAGATTGGGATGTTGAACCAAATATTCCTTCTAGCCAATCACACTTGTTCCATATTCCAAGCATGAATGTGGGACTGCATGGATAAAAAAAAACATAACCATACATGGAATCCAGATGAAAGCACCTCCACCCTCATATCATAGTGATTTCACCCAATACCGGGTCCATAAATCATCCAAACCAATACAAGCTTGGATGCCTCATAATTTCTTCACCATACCTAGAGGAATTTTCCTATCTCCACCCACCTATCAAGAGCTTCCTAGAGAAAACCATCTCCACCCTCAACCCTTGGCTTTTGTCAGAGACTACCTCAACTAGGATCCAAAATCTACCAATAATCCAAAGCTTAACCAGACATGAAACTCACTACATCATGGCTATCCAGAAAATGGCATAGGCAAGGCTATACATCACTGTTAATCCAATAAAATATCCATGCCAATGATAGAAAATTACCAATAAACCAATGCATGAGCCATGCATTCAATCCAAACATGATAAATCACATATGCACACTGTTACTTGCAAAAATATTCCTGTTTGTTGTTCCAATCTTCTCCTTGCATTCCTTTCTTTCCTTGCTTGATCCTCCTTGTGTCCAAGTGATGTCCAAGTGATATCAAGGTGCTCCCTCCCTCTTACTGTTTGTTCTCTTCTTTTTTTTGATCTCTTTTTCCCTACTAGAGAATGCTAAAATGATGTCTCTCCAATATCTTTTCTTTTTCTTTTCCCTTTCCTTCATTTTCCCTTTCATGCATATTCTTTTACTATTTTCTCCTTTTCTTGTATTTTCCTCTTCCCCACCCGCTGAAGTGGATCCTTTCCTTTCATTTTATTTCTTTTTCACCTTATCACATGTCCTTTCTAGCCTGTAATAAATAATTTTCCATTTATTTCATTTTGCCTCTTGCTAATGCCATTGCAAATTTCCATATCCAATAAATAATTAAATAACCAAAAGTGACTCCCAATGTAAGGTTTTTACCTTCATTCATCTTGGAATATGTGTCTCATAACCTTAGATTTATTTTACCTTTATAATGACCATTTATTACATGCAA
This sequence comes from Pinus taeda, assembly GCA_000404065.3. NCBI lineage: Eukaryota > Viridiplantae > Streptophyta > Pinopsida > Pinales > Pinaceae > Pinus > Pinus taeda. The sequence continues at coordinate 24,058 of APFE030416981.1, forward strand.
TTTTAACCCAGGGTTGTTACTAACCCCTCCCCCTTGGGGGAACACCATTGTCGGTGTTCTATGATACTTTTGAGAAGAAAAATTGTTGAAAACATGACAAAATACTACTTATGGAGCTTTATAAAAACAACTCGATGCAATATTTACTATGACATACTGCTTATTGGAGCTTTATAAATACAATTATATACAATATTTATAATGACACACACACATACACACACATATATATGTACATATACTAGAGAAAATTTGCTTCAACTATCAAATAAAGAAGGATATACTACCCGCATCTAATCTACCATCTCCTATGTAGCTTCATCGGGCCCAAAGTGCTTCCACTGCACTTTAACTTTCTTTATTGCTCGGTTTCAGAGCACGAGCTTCTTCCATTGTATGATGTATTAAGGCTATGGATGGAACTCCCTTTCTAGTTCCACTTGCAATACAAACCAATCAATCACATGATGAACATCCCATATATATATTTTAAGTAGAGAAACATGAAAAACATCATGGATTTTCATTGATGGAGACAAAGCAAGTCTATAGGCCACTAGTCCAATCCTTTCAAGGATCTCAAAAGGCCCACAATACTGTGGTGCCAACTTGGCACATGATCCAATCTTCAAGGATATTATCTTGGGATTAATACACAATTATACATGCTCTCCAACCTAAAACTCCTTGGATACCCAATGTTGATCTGCATAACTCTTCTTCTTATCATGTGCTACCTTCAAATTCTTTCTAATAACCTACATATTTTGCTCCATCTCTCTCAACTATTCGGTCCAATCAACACCCTTCCTAATGGATCACTCTAGCTGATAGGAGTAATACAAGTCCTCCCATAGAGAGCCTCAAGTGGAATCATCTTCAAGGATTCTTGATACCCATTATTATAAGCAAACTCCACCAGTGGAATATAATCCTCCCACTTCCTTTGCTGATGCATGACATACATCCTCAACATATCCTTAAGAATCTTGTTAATCCTCTTTGTCTTCCCATATGTCTATGGATTTTAAGCTATATTGAAGGCTATCTCTACCCCCAAGCCTGAAAATAACTCCTTCAAAAAGCTGGAAGTGAATTTGGCATCTTTATTTAATATAATCCTCTTGGAAACCCCGTGTAACCTCAATATATCCTTAATGAATATTTGAGCCACTTCACTAGTTGAATTAGTAGACTTTACTACAACAAAGTGAGCTACCTTAATCAACCTCCCAACCACAACCATGATGGACTAGTCATCCTGCCTTGATGTCCTTGGAAATCTTGTAATGAAATCTATGGAAATGATCTCCCATTTCCATTTCAGAGTCAAAATAGGTAGCAACAAACCAACTGGATGCTTGCATTCAACTTTCACCTATTGATAGTTGAAGCACTTAGAAACAAAATCAACCAACTCTTTATTCAAATTAGGCCAATAGTAGAACTTCTTGATAACTGTCAAGGTCTTTTGGTATCCCAGGTGGTCTGAATATGGCTTGACATGAAACTCTCACAAAATAAGCTTCTTCAATTCACCATTGTCAAGTACATAGATACTACTCCTAAACCTAACCAATCCATCTACCATAAGGTGATACTCCTCATCCTTATCACCTTAATGTTGCAATATTTGCTTCAAATGTTGGTAGCTCTCATCATTCTACCTTGCATGCAAGATCTTCTCCTGCAAATATGTTCCATAAGAGTTCACAACTAAAATATGATTCATCGACACTCTCTTACTAAGAGATTTTTCAACCCGGTTCTGCTTGCCTTTGATATATCTAATATCAAATTTAAAGTCACTAAGAGCAGCCAACCATCTAGGTTTCCTTGCATTCAAATTAAGTTGGTCAAACAAGTACCTAAGTCCACTATGATCACTCATAAAAATTAACCTCCTACCAAGGATATAATGTCTCCACATCTTCAATGAATGAATGATAGTAGCCAACTCAAGGTCATGAGTCACATAATTCTTCTCATGCTCATTGAGCTACCATTATTCATAGCAAAACACCTTCCCTTCTTGCTTCAAGACTCCACCTAGTCCTTCCTTGCAAGCATCTGTACAAACCAAAAATTCCTTTTCACGATCTGCAATCCTCAAAACTATAGCATTGGTAAGCAACTTCTTAAACTAATCAAAACCAGCTAGACAATAAACCATCCATTTAAACTTCTTTCCTGTCCTCTGCAAAAAATGTGATAAGATAACCAATCTTAGAGAAATTCCTGATGAACCCCTTGTAATAACTCACTAGTTCCATGAATGATTTGAACTCATCCACATTCTTCGGAGTTGGCCACTCCATGATATCCTTAATCTTTTCTAGATCCAATGAAATCCCCTCCTTGGAAACAATATGTCCCAAGTAATGAATTTGAGACTTAAAGAAGCTACACTTGCTAAGCTTGGCATACAACTTATGCTCTCTCAACAATCTCAATATTGTTGCCAGGTGCTATGCATGTTCTTCCTCATTCTTTGAATATACCAATATATCATCAACAAATACTATCACAAACTCATCCAAGTAAGGGTGCAACACATTGTTCATCATACACATGAAGGTGTTGGAGCATTGGTTATACCAAAAGTAACCACTGCAAACTCATAGTGCCCATACCTTGTACTAAATGCAACCTTATAGATGTCTTCTTCTTTGATGCACACTTGATGATATCCTAATCTCAAATCAATATTTGAGAATACTTGTTACACTGAAATTTCTCACCATGACTATCTGCAGTTAATATGGCTCCATCAATAGTCATATTATCCTCCTTGTCAAGCCTAATATCTCTGCTCTTCATGTCAAGCTTCAAAAAAGAGAGAAAGTTACTAAAAACATGTTTATCTCTGGGTACGCAGGTTCTCTCTACCTTGCCTGCGTGTACGCATCCCAAACTTATTGTACCTGCGTACTTGTACGCTCTGTAAGCCAAAGGATGGGTGTGTACCCCTGTAAAGGTCAAAAGGCGCGAGTTTCATCTTAAAAAAGTTACTTGTGGTCACTTCTAGAGCCTTCCAGAAGAGTGTTTGACGTGTATTGAGCGCCTCTAGATGGTTCATGCATCCCTATGATAGAGGAACTTATCCCATCAAGAGAGGAGCTACCCGATCCAAAAGAGGGAGTATCCCATTGATGTTGGAACTGAATAACTTCCTCTAGAACACTATAAATACAGGCCTTGGGCCAGAGGAGGGGAGGTTGAAAGCTGAACATTCCAAAGGGTAGATGCTATTGGAATTAGGACTTCCATTGTAACTTGTGAGGAGAGAT
>APFE030416986.1:0-22400 GCA_000404065.3 Pinus taeda
CATGGGGATTGGAGGAAGAGATATATATGCAGCAGCCACAAGGATATGAAGTGAAAGGGAAGGAGAAACTTGTGTGCAGGTTGAAGAAGAGCTTGTATGGCTTAAAACAGGCTCCAAGGCAGTGGTATCTAAAATCTGATAAGTTTATGTTTGAACAAGGTTATACTAGATGTCACTCTGATCATTGTGTTTATCTGAAAAAGCAAAATGATGGCAGCTATATTATATTGTTATTGTATGTAGATGACATGCTTGTTGCAGAATCTAACATGCAGGAAATAAATGTGCTCAAAAGAAAATTGGCAAATTCATTTGCAATGAAGGATTTGTGAGCTGCAAAACAAATCCTTGGTATGAGAATAACTAGAGACAGGGAAAATCGTAAATTAACATTGTCTCAGAATGAGTACATACAAAAGGTGTTAAAAAGATTTAACATGCACAATGAAAAACTAGTTAGTACACCTTTTGCTAGCCATTTCAAACTTAACAAGGAAATGTGCCCAAATACCCAAGAAGACATGGATTATATGTCTAAAGTTCCATATGCATCAGCAGTTGGAAGCTTAATGTATGCAATGGTCTGTACAAGGACTGATACTGCACATGCAGTGGGAGTTGTAAGCAGGTACATTAACAATCCAGGAAAGGAACATTGGATGGCAGTGAAATGGATTCTCGGATATTTGAAAGGTATCACAAATCAAGCATTATGCTTTGGTGGTTCAAACATTTCCCTACAGCGATATGTTGATGCAGATATGGCAGGTGACAGAGATAACAGGAGGAGCACTACAGGATATGTATTTACTGTTGGAGGAACAACTATCAGTTGGGTTTCAAAAATCCAAAGTGTTCTTGCACTTTCAACAACAGAAGCAGAGTATGTTGCTGCTACAGAGGCTAGTAAAGAAATGATTTGGTTACAAAGGTTTATGGGTGAATTGGGTAAGGAGAATGATAAGGGTACATTATATAGTGATAGCCAAAGTGCCATTCATCTTGCAAATAACTCAGCATTTCGTTCCAGGACTAAACAAATATAGCTCAAGTACCATTTCATACAATCAGTGTTGGAAGATGGACAGTTGAAGCTGGAAAAGATACACACTAGCCAGAATCCTGCATATATGCTAACAAAAGTTGTAACGAGGGAGAAACTGAGAACATGCTCAGTTTCAATTGGTCTTCAAGGATGATGATGAAGATGAGAAACAACCAGGTCCAAAAGAGGAGTCATTGTCCAACAAATGAAGCAGTGATGGAGTTGCTACAATCATTCTCCAAGTGGGAGATTGTTGTGTGTGGAGCATGATTATTCAGAGGTCTTTCTTTCAGCCGGATGTATACCCCAGGAAGTTTGTACACCCCTCCACGTGAGGGGGTGCGGGGGGGACTTGTCCCCCCCGCGGGGGTCTGGGGGGGCCGATCCCCCCCGGTTGGGCGGTCCAGGGGCTAGCGGTCCCCCAGCGGGGGCTCGGGGGTAGCGCCCCCGAAGCTAAAAACAGATGTAAATTTTCCTTGTAAAAGTATAGTAATTTCTAGTCAATCTAGGCCATTCATTAGGCGGATGATCTTACGGTAGAACTTATGTTTAGTTTAGGATTTTTTGCCCTAGAAGGCAACCCCTCTCTATGTATGAGGGTATTGTATTTGAGGCTGAAAAATAGATGTGTATTCTATGTGTGAGCGAGAAACAGAGAGGTGAGACTGTGAGAGAAAACAGAGGAACAACGGATTTGTTGTAGGTTGTGTCTCTTCATTTTGCTGGATAATAGAAATGAAGGACTGGCTGTTCGGGGTGGACGTAGCCCAAACTGGGTGAACCACGTATATCTGTGTCTCTCTTGTTTTATGCGTTTTCTGTGTTTACATTTCTACAATATATTATGTGTTCCATTGCTCCATAATATATAATTTTCTAACAGAGAGCTAAATACCCTTCTCCTTCCCAAATTTATCAATTGATTCTACTTGGAAAATTCTCCATGACAACCACTTGGGTTCACTAACATGCCTTGCCTTGTAAAATGGCTTGGTACTTCAACCAATGTTCTCCTTTTGCTGCTAACCCAATCCAACACTTGTTGTCGACTTGCTGAATAAACACCCTGATGTACCAAAGCGATCCCTCGGTGCTTGGAAATCTAACTGATGGCCTTCCCACTGAGAATCATGTTCCTCCTTTGCAACACATGCATTCGATGCAAGCTTCTCCTTGGAAACCACTTTTCCAGGTTAAGCCCATTTGAATGAACTATAAAAATGAGTTCCAATATCAGTAATAACAAGAAAAGAAATGACCATTATTTTGCCTCCACAATTCCAAATTCCACATCTGGAAGAATGCGTTCTCCATCTCTTTCACTTCTTGTCGTCAACACATCAAATGGTCTACAATGGCTATAATTTTTTTGGCACTTTTGTCCACTTTTGCTTCTTGATTCCATCATCCTCTAGTATTAACATTATGCTCATGTCATGATTTAGGAATGAAGGCTAATAATGAGCCTTTTCTCAAGCGTGGACCTTCCAAAATCATGCAACATCTTGTCACAAGAAACACCATTAACCTTGAAAAACACTCATGCAAGAATATAACTTGACAGCCTCTTCTTTTTGCTAATTCAAAGCAAAAAATGTCACATCATGTGAACATCGCCATGTACTCTTACATCTTGGTGTATAAACCATCGACTAAACACAAGTCAACAAAACATGGTTCTTCAAACAATTGACTTTCAAGTCAAGCAAAATAATGTACGACAACTTTACGATTTACAACAATAATTCCACATTCTCATGAAACAATTAATCACATCTCCCTTTCATATTTGGAGATAAAATTAACTCTTCCAAGTCGATATGACATACATGTAACAATCAATCAACCACACAATCCTACACCCATGCATGTGAAAATGATCAACATTCTCAAGTTGACAACATACATGTTAACAAAGCAATCAACCAACACAATTCAATGACTCAAGCATGTTCAAGCACAATGAAACTATTAAAAATTCAATTGTTCACACACACAAACTCTTATGCATGTATAACAATTGTCAACTCTCTCACAAGTACGATCACAAGTACAAGAATCCCATTGGTATGTACGAGTACTTAAAGATCTGAAATGACCAAATTTTCTGCAATAAAGTGAGTCAACATACTCCACTTTTGAACACCTTCCTGGCGTAAACATGCAAGTTCAAGAATGTAACATGCATGCAAATTTGTAGTTGCAAATTGTCATCTTTGCTGCATCTAAGTGAGTCAACATAACTCTACTTTTCTAACACTTTGCTTCATGCAATATACAACATGCTTTTAGGAGAAAAGAAATTTATCAAAATAATATGGAAATGCATTAATAAGGCAAGATTTGCATCGATTATCAAAAGAAAGGAAATGCCTTAATTGGTTAAGAAATCTAACCATCTCTTTCCAAACTGTTTCAATGGTGCTTCTTTCAGCTACACTTCATCATGTGTATCATCCTGACCCACATCAATTATGTAATCCCCTTTTCCAATATTTCCAAAATCCCTCCTCACCTTCTTCAAATGTCATGTATGACTTGTTGGATGCAAAGTCCATCACTTGTCTACAAGATGACCCTGCTTATGGCAATGAGTGCAAAATAATTGCATCTTCTTTTCAACATGGTTTCCATTATCCAATGGACCTTTGGCTTTTGTCTCTTTTGTTTTGAAAGCTTCCTGGGTATGGCTATCCTCTTCCAACACCTTGAAACAATATGGTTATTCAAACCATAAAAGGAACATGTAAATTTTCTCCAAATCTTATGTGAAGATTTACCATGTTTATCATATTCAAAAGAAACTTGATTAAAGGTAGATTCATGCCTTACACATTCACCTTTTTTGCCTTCTTTAAGAGGTGAATTTGATGAGGTAGTGGCTCTCTTCGGAATACTAAAAATGATTTCAATTATCTGAGAGCTTTCAACATTCTCTTGTTTTCCATTTCCACTAGTTGCATGCTTATGAGCATCTTCTTGCAAAGTGGGTATAAAAACTTTGCCTTCCTCATGAACAAAAACTTCACAATCTTGAGGTAATGAACATGTAATGAGAGTCCTCCTTGGAACACCTTCATGTGCCTCCTTGGCTTTGGAGCATTCTCCATCATGTTTTCCATAACCAAGACCCGAATACCTGGGCCTTTCCTCAACAATAATTGGCTCAACTATGCCTTGTGCATGTTTTCCTAACCCTCTACCTTCATAACCCATATTCATCAATAACTTGGACACTATTCCTCTAGTGTGTCTTTCAAAAGCACCAAAACATTCATTTTGAGAAGAAATTGAAGACAAATTTGAATTGCATACCTCACTTTCATGCACATACTTGGCTAGGGTTTCCTTTGCATCATGGAGTTGAATCTCCATCTCATGCATCTTTTCAAGAAGCTCTTGCTTCTCCTCCATGTCCATCAACTCCTCTTGAAGTATAGTGTTCTCCTTCCTATCTTCATTCATCTGTTGCACCATATCTCTCATGATGATAAGCTCTTACAACATTTATTTATCAAAGAGTCTTGCTAAGGAACACGGATTAGAAACATCACTTGTTGAAATTGACATCACACTTGTAATGCACCAAAAATCTTCATAAAGCTTCAAAAAGTTTCTCAAAAAAGAAGCATCTTAGAACATCTCGCTTCTTCAATGTACACAAATAAACTTGCACAGTTAAATTCTCCTTGCACAAATACAAAACCAATAGCCAATTTTCTAGCTAACCTTGGAAAACCATCTCAAGGTTAAAATGAGCTAACCTCACTTTGATACAAACTTGATCTGAATGTTGGGACAACTTTTTAATGCTATGCAAGCTCCCTCATCAATATTAAAAAAAAAATTGTTTATGATAATCTCAAATTAACCAAAACGTGAGGAATTATGTGTAAGCGTTGAGTGTCTTTTATTAGAAATTTATAAGGTTAATTAGTTGTTTAAAACACATATACAACAAGTAAATTGTATAGAAGTAAAACAAAACAACTCATACCACAAAGTTGATAAAGGATTTCACCCCCCTTGGGATACATCTCCTTGGACCTGCTTCAATGGCGAGTCCCTCTTTGGACTAATGGTCAATTCTCTGATTATATGCACCTGCAGTGCTCCAACGGATTTGCAACCTACTCCATTGGATTCAGAAGACCCAAAAACCCTAAATTGTCTATCCAAGCTTTGCAATTGGAATTCAACTGATCTAGGCTTGACCTCCTCTCCTGGTGGCCCTAGGCTTCCTTAAACTTCAATGTAGCAAAATCACATACAAAAGTGCCTTTCTACCTCTACAACCTATTCCATTATGTTTAGCATATCCAAATCATCAAGGAATGACTCTTTCTGAGTCAAAATTGATCAAATTTTGCAAAATTTATGGTCTTTTCAGTTTTCCCAATGAAAACTCAACCAAATCTGGAGAAACTCCAACTAGCCCCACCAAAATTGGAGTAGTGCTAGATTTATCAGGCCTGCTAAAACCGTCGCCAACTTAATTCATGATTAATTAAGGGATAATCATGTTTTAATTAGTACTAATCCCCAATTAGCACATTAAATGCGCTATTAGTGTTAAGAACTGGCCTTCACTTTTAAGGTGTCGGTCATATGAAGAGGGGGTTGGCCCTCTCCTCCCCCAACCGCCATATGCTACCTCTTTAATAAAAGTTGTGTCCATTGTTTGTTAAGTCATATGGTTGCAGTATAGCGGTAAAGCGTGGGGCTTGTGTGGGCGAGATCACGGATTCGACTCTGCTAGCCTAACAAATAACATTTTACACCACCTTTGAGAGGGTACGTGGAGGCCTCCACGTTTGTCACGTGTCAGCCTCTCATTGGTCCATCGCAAATGCCTTTAACCAATAACATGCTGACACTTGTCACAATCCAATTGAGCCACGTATCGAAATATTTCATGAATATTCAAAGGAATATTCATTGGAATATTATTTTTTCTAACTGGGCTATACGGATGCCTAGTCAGCATCCTAGCCAAACCTATACCAAAATTTTCCATGTTTGACAAAGCGGACATAAGTCTCTATCTTTCTCATACGAGCTCTGTTTTGAGTGAAACGAGTTGTGTTGGGATCGTATCACCAAGATAGACGTGGTCGTTTAATTTTTGAGTGATTATGAGAACTTTGACTTTTAAGCAAACTTTTGCCCCTAATCTAGATTCCAATTAGTGGATTTAAAGAGAAATTAGAGAAATGGTCCTTCTTCTAGTATTGAGTTAGTAGGTCTAGAAAGTAATTAGAAAGCAAGGAGATTAGGGTAAATATATGAGTAGTGTGATAACATGGATCACAAGCACATTTTCACTTATTATCTTATCTGCCTACTTATTTTCAAGAGGTAGTGAAATAAGAACATTGGATATAGGCCATGAACAAAGATATTAAAGCTACTAAAAGGAATGTGTGATGCAATATTTTTGATCTCCTAAATGATAAAACAAACAATAGTATTAAGTGAGTATACAAGACAAAATTGGATGAGAGTGTTGAGGTAAAGAAATGTAAAGCAAGGCCATTTTCCAAAGGATTTTCTGAGCAACTAAGTATTGACTATGGTAAAACCTTCACTCTATAGCAAGGTTGGATACTATTAGAGCTATGTTATCTATTGTAGCCTAGAGAAAATGGCTAGTTTACAATATGGATGTGAAGTCAACCTTCTTGAATTATAAAGCTAGAAGAGGAGGTGTATGTAAATCAACCATTAGGATTGGAGGTAAAAGGCCTAGAATACAAAGTGTAAAAGTTCAATACATCCTTGTAGGGCTTGAAGCAAGCTCCAAGAGTTTGGGATAGTGGTACTAGCCCATAGTTACTCAATAATGACCTTCATATTAGTAGTAATGAACCTACTCTATAAACCAAATTAGGAAAAGCTAAATTCATTATAGTTTTTATTTATGTTGATGACATGATATACTTATGTAGGAAATATGATGTTATATGAATTAAAGACTACTATGAAAAGAGACTTTGAGATAACAGATTTTGGTCTCATGAAGCACTTTTTGGGAATTGAAGTCCAACAATCTGCGCAAGGGATTTTCATACGTCAACAAATGTATGATAAATATATCTTAAAGATATTTGTGATGGACATATGCATACTAGAAGAGACGTATATTGCAACAAGAAAAAAATTAAGCAAGCATGATAATTGGCCAACAATTGATTCAATCTTTAATAAAAGAGACTTTTAAAAAACCTTATGTACCTTACTTCAATTAGAGGTGATATTCTGTATGTAGTTAGTTGCATTTCTATATTTATGGAGTCTCCCGAGGACTCTCATTGGAAGGTTGGAAAAATAATTTTGGGGTATATTGTAGGTACAACTAATTATGGTTTATGCTACACAATTTTTAAAGAAGCAAACTTACAAGATACATAGACAATGATTTTTCTAGTAGTATTGATGATAGGAAAAACACGGGATTTGATTTTTATTTGGGTACAAAGTTGATCTCATGGGATGCTACGAAACAATGCAATGCCTCCATATATTTTGTAGAGGTAGAATATTTAGCAGTACTGTAGCATCATGCCATTCAATATGGTTAAGAAGACTCTTGAAAATCTTGCACAATTGGAGAAGAATCCAACCTCTATTTTTTGTGACAACAATTTAGTAATTGTATCATCAAGAACAATGTGGTTCAAAGGAAAAAGTAAATTTAAATGCTATCACTTTATTTGTGAGCTTGTCAACAATCGTGACATATCTCTTCAATTTTGTGGATCTAGAGATTAGATAGAAAACATTTTCACCAAACCACTAGGAAGAATTATTTTTGAATTTCAAAGACTACATGTATGCATTGTCACTTTTGATGAATGTAACAATTGGCATTAAGCGGGAGTGTTAAAATGTAATCTCTTCTTTTTTTTAACTAAGTTATTCTCGCAATTAATTATTAAATATTTCTAGAAAGTTTTTATTCTATATATTTATAAAAAATAATTATTCCTATATTTTTCTATAAAGCTATTTATTGTAATATCTTAATGAGAAGGGAGAGCCATCCTTGATCAACTTCGAATTGTTTTTCATTCATATCTCTACTTGTTATTTTAACATCCATTACTTATAATTTGTTGAATTGTGTATTGTTAGCTACAACCTCTTAATTCCAGGAAGAATGGATAACAAAACAAAAATTTGCTAGGACACTTAATTGAAGAAACAAAAATATTTTAATAGGAATGAGTCCAGTGACCCAAAGAAAATTGCCTACACCAAATTATATATGTCATAGCATTGTCTTTAACTGTCGAATATTCCATAGATGTGTGAAGTAATACTACATTTATTGATTTTAAATTATGATTAGATAGAGACTCTATGAATAATTAATTCTCTTGTCACCTCTAAAATTTCGAAATCATCCCAAAATTGGAGTCCCTTGGCCACGAATAACAACATGGTTGAACCTCCAATGTGGGCACGTCTACTAGAAGCATGCCCATTCGATGAAAAATCATTGCCATTTTCTTCTATTTAAATGGATTGATTAATCCAACCCTATACATCAAAATGGTTACATGGCTTCCAAAAAGAGATGAATTAAGTTTTTGGTTCAAGGAAAAATAATCATATTGAGTATAGTGCATTTTTAGAAGAAGATTTATAATTTCCCAAGCTATAAATGAAATCAGAGCGCATCATTGACAAGATCAAATCTTTCATCTTAGGATTTAAAATGATGAGTAATAGAAGCAATTAACCATAAGAAGAAAACAATCATAAGGATGACATGCAAAGAAAAAAATCATGACAATGAGTTGTCCTTCAATTCAATTTAATTATTGTATCTTTGGCCACTTTTATTGAGCCATACTACTTGAAAACTCTTACATTAGATTTTAAAAGTCTATATATATGCTTCATTCGAAGAAATCCCATGGGAAAATACCATGGGTTACTTAAGCGGTGGGTTAGTAATAAAACTAGATATTCATGATGGGTAGTTATTATGATATTCCACTCCCTCTTAATTAGTTTTCATCATTAGCTTTTTCGTACTTAGGATTTCTTATTCATTTCTTTTTTACTTGCAAAAATATAATTATTGATGTCTATATAAAAGTAAATCCATCAATTTCTCTAGGAAATATTTTCCCCTACATGGTTGATCTACATGTTAGATTCCTTCTGAATTATAACTTGGTTCCAACCATCTCACATTTTAAAAAAAAAAATCACACAAATCCCCCTTAGTTCAAGATTCAACATTTCGACAACATCAAGCTAACGTACGAGTAAACCTGTCACCCTCTTACCTACCCAAGTGGTTCATTTCACAACTTGATTCTAAATCCTCTCTATGCATGAGCGGGGTGACTTCATTCTAACAAACACTTTGGGTTGTCAACACATCATGCCCAGCTACAAAATGTATTTAAATACTTTACCATTGGAGATATTAACTCCAACTTGTTTTATGCTTAGTGAGCTATATTCATCATTCTTGAATGATTGTTAGGTAGTTTTAGTTTAGTTTTAAATTTTGAGTTTTGTTGAGATATTTTATTAACTAGTTGATAATATATTTATATTAATTGAATTATTAAATATCAATATAATTATTTGGTCTGTGAATATTTTTTAATTTGATATCAAAAGTGAGTGTAACTTGAGGGCCAATTACAAGAGAGTACAATATTTATAAATTTTAGGAATAATTTTAGAGTATATGATATGTCACTACTACAGAGACAATTCCTACCATTAATATTTCTATCCTTTGGAAGTGGTTGTCTAAGGATCAGGTATAGTTTCAAATGGTAACTATTGCCACTATTCCACCATTAATAGAAATATTTCATAAATGTCACATAGGTCAACATGTCTTCAGAGTCTTGAACCCATGTTACTTGGGACAAAAATTGTGAACCATACCACTTGAGCTAAGTTCCTTTGACTGATTTACGTATTCTTTAATGAATGACAAAACAAACTTTTTTTCTCCTTCATTTTTTAGTGAAAGAGAGACTGTATTTTGTGGATCAATATATTTTTAAAAAAAGGAGACGATTTTCAGATATTGTGAGGAGATTTAAGGTTTGATTCTTCAGAGAAATTTATGATCTCTATGAAGATCAAGTAGAGTTTGTGTCAATGAGAGGCATGACAAGCCACAAGATACGCATATCAATAAAGACTTATTTAAAGGCATTTTGCATTTGAAATCCAACCAAAAGGAATGCATGTTCATTGGTAAGAAACCATATCGACTCTAGTAGCAAACTAAATGGGAACATAGTAACACACCAGTAGAATGTGTACAACTTGCACCATATTTATGTGTGTGTGTGTGTGGTTGTATTGTTAATTTTTTTTTTTTTTTTTTTTTTTTTTTATCTTTCAACGAAATATGTATTATCTTAGCTTTATATCGCATTCAACACAGTAACATGGTTGGAGAGCTTTTGTGCTTCTTGGTAAACATAATTGTCACTGGTTGTGTCAACAGTTTTTATAATGGGTTCATATTTGTGATTTTTGTCTGCTTGTAAGTATGTTTAAAATAAAATATGATAAATATAGATAAATAGGCCATGTTGTAAGATTGCTTCTCGGTAGATTGCTTTCCTAGATAAATGGCGAGTACAATGGTGGGCCATGTATTTTGGCAAATGAAAGCATACTTATAGAATGATTACAAACAACAAAATGATAGTTTAAAGTGAAGCAATCGTATCTTCAATACTATGGATGGTTGTGTGATGGAGGTTAGTATATGAGATTTCAAAGTGGATAAAGATGGTGATGAAAACTATACGAGAGATAGATCAAAGATCAAGACAATTTCTCTTTAAGAGAAGTTGTTGGATATATTAACTCCTACTCATCTAGTGCTTAGTATGTGATATTCATCATCTTGTTAGTTAGTTGCACTTTAGTTACTAATTTTATGTTTGGTTGAGATATCCTCTCAACTAGTGGATTTTGTGGTTAAGACCAATGTTTAATGTATTTATATTGATTGAATTATAGAATAGGAATATAGATTTTTTATATGCAATTATTTTTAAATTTTTATAATAAACAATATCAACATTAACCTCATAATATGTCCAAAACATGACCTATTAGTAGAAACTTTGATTCTTTATAAAAGTTACCACCTAATATTAGTGTGTTTACTACAGCTCATCCCATTAATGTTAGTGTGTCTATTACAGCTCATCCCACTAAACTTCCACTCTGTATAATAATACAACTTTATATATAATCCCTATAATAAAAATATTTATATTTCCAATTTTTACACTAAAATTTAGTCAACAAGAAAACTCTAACAAATAGATTATTAAATTCTGGCTTCTAAAATATTTCAAACAATCATAAAAATAATCTTCTACTGAAATAGATCTGAACACAGAAAAGCTTTTGCAGCACCTCTATCTCAACGGCACTTTGAAAACACAATAATAAGCACCATTCTTTAAGATTTGGAAAATCTCCCACTAGCAACAATATATTCCTCCAAACATAGTAAACAAACAACTCTCCAACTCACAACTTTTGCAATTTCTCTCCAACCAAACAACTTTCCAACTAATTTTTTTTGCAATTTCTCCCCTAAAACATCGTCCCCAGTAGTCATTAGGAATAAACATCATGCCAAGTTATTAGGAATAAAAGTAATGCCACAAAGAAATAATTAACCAATAACCAAAAATACAAGAAGCACAGAAATAAGCTTCGACTCATCAACTTTATTGCGATATCATTGGACACTCTTATGAGCTCCACAGCTTGAAGCAACTTAGAATAAAATTCTTCGTCCTTTATATGAACTTTATTACAACAAATACGATGGACTATAATAATCAAACAATCTGTTTTTATCATATGGATTCTGCGGAGTCTTGGATTCTTTTGCCTTTCATTCATTTAAGCGGGTCAATATTGTAAGAAAGTTGCAGAGTCGTTTCTAAGTATTACAGTTCCCGATATTAAGCTTTCTGAGGAGGACATCATCTTTGAAGGCCATTGGATACTTCGAGCTTAAGCTGTGATTGTTTTTCCCAAGGGTCAATTGAGTTCACGTATTTTTTTATTGGAAAGGTTGGCTTTTAGATGGATTCGTTCCATTGTGTTGAGATACGTTGAGTCAGACTCTTTCGCCTCTCTTCATTCCATTGTAGCTATTGGGTGACAACATTTATGGATACTCAGTTTCTTCGGTAAGGCATTTAATTTGTTATGGGGCTCGTGCGGTACTTTGAGTATATTGTCCTATCGTCATTAATCCAGATGGTAGAACTTTGAGCACGCCATGATCTATTTGGTGTAGCAGTTGAGGCGTTCAGATCTCGTGATCATCCTGGAGATTTCTATGTTTATCTCTCCTTTCGATGGTGTTATAATTTGTGGCGGTTTTGGTTCGATCGAGATCTTACTCTAGATTTTTCTTCTGTTGTCATCCCTTATACTTTATAGATAAGCCTTGTAATTCGGCTACGTGTCATGAAGATGGGCTAGCTTTCTTTTTGGTGCTGAGATGTCTGCTTTCCTAGATTTTGTAGGGTTAGAGGTCCTTGTCAGTATTCTTTTCCCTTTAAACTGTTTCTTTCTTTTCCTTTCCTTTCTCCTATGTTGTCGATGTCATGGTTTCTGACATGTCAGATAGGCGCTGAAGTGTCTTTTTTTCTCCAGTGATCGTTCGGATTATTTTAATTCGACAGCTTGAGGAGATGTCCTTCCAACTGTCCACTGGTTTTCAAACATTTTTTTTTTATGATTATCGTCCATTGAAGTGGTTTGGTTTTCAAACATTTTTTTTTAATGATTATCGTCCATTGAAATGGTTTGTTGGTAAAGTGAGTGGCTTTGTGGGAAACCAAGAAAGGCACATTTAAGTTTGGAATTTTAAATCTTCTCTGTTTGTGAAATGAAAAAGTTTGGAATTTTAAATCCTCTCTGTTTGTAAAATGAAAATTCCATGATGTTTTTGTATTTTTCATGCCTTTCATTTTATACTTAAATTTGTGAATGTTAATTTCCATTTATCTCGAAATTCTTTCTCAACTACTTTTGCATCTCAATTTTAATTAATCTTCCTCTAAAAGTGCCTTGTTTTTTCTAAGTTAGCATAAACATGTTAATTGTTGCAATTTTATTCCATAGTAATATCTTTTGTTTAATTCTCTCTTTTTAATCATATAGTCTCTTATTTTCAAATTAAAGGAATAAGTTAGGAAACCTACCTGGTTACAAATGTCTATGGCCCACAAAGAATGGATGACAAACTTAGGCTTCTAAACTCTCCGGAGACTCTCAGAAATAGACATGTAGGAATACCTTGGATCTTAGGGGGTGATTTCAACATGATTAAATCACTCACGGAAAAAAAAGGGGGAATTAAAGTTTTTGGCAAAGACTCTTTGGCTTTTTAAACCTTTATTGATAAGATGGAGCTGGTGGATATTGAAATGAATAATAGAATATTTATCTGGAACAATAAAAGAGGAGGAAAGTCTCAAGTAGCTTCCAAATTAGACAGATTCATAATCTCAGAGGATCTTATGCTCAATGACAAGGAAATGGCAGCAAGAGTGCTACCCTTTGGCGGTTCAGATCATTGGCCAGTTCAACTGGAGGTTCAAGGCATTGGTAACCCGAGGAACAGACCTTTTAGATTTGAAAATATCTGGATTTCCCACCCAGATTTCATCAACAACATAACCAAATGGTGGGCAGAAGATTTAAACATTCAGGGAACCAGAATGTTTCTCCTACAAAAAAGGTTAAAACACATCAAGCTCTGGCTTAAAGATTGGAACAAGAATGAATTTGGTAATATCTTTGAAGAGAAAAAATGATTGAAGTCAGACTGCAGGTACTTAACCAAGCCCTTATCAAAGAGGGCCATGACAAAGACCGAAGTGATCAAGCCACCAAATATTAGCAACAATGGGAGAATATATGCAAACAAGAGGAAATATTTTGGAGACAAAAATCCAAAGTCCAATGGCTAAAAGAAGGTGAACGTAATAACATATTTTTCCACAAATCCACCATGGAAAATAGAGCTCATAATAGAATTTCCTTGATTAAGGATAAAAGAGGAAATAATCTCAAATCTTATGAAGATATAGAGGCAACTCTAGTCCATTACTTTAGAAACATAGCACAGGAAACCTGTTATGAAAGAGATCACTACATTCGGGACTTCACGAAGCACATACCCAGGATAGTTTCCAGAGAGGATAATGTTAACCTTTACAGGCCTGTGACCGAAGAGGAGGTAAGTGGGTTTCTCAAAGAAATGCAGAATGGTAAGGCGCCAGGCCCAGATGGTTTCAATGTCGATTTCTTCAAAGTTTGCTGGAATATTGTCAAACAGGATATTCTATAGGTAGTGGAAGATTCCAGGAGGCACAAAACCATTTTGAAAGCTCTGAACTCCTCTTTTATAGCCTTGATCCCTAAACAGGAGATGGCTCAAACACCTGATAGATTCAGACCTATAGCTCTATGTAATGTGATTTACAAGATAATATCAAAGGTAACTTGCAAACAGACTCAAACCCCTCTTGCCTTCACTAGTTTCGAAAGAACAGTCTGGATATGTGGAAGGAAGGCAATTTCTTAATAACATCATCCAAGCTCATGAAGTGGTGCACTCTCTTACTAGTAAGAGAAAAGCTGAAATGATCATACAACTGGACATAGCCAAAGCTTATGATAAACTGAATTGGAACTATATCAGGAAAATTCTTATTGCTTTCAGGTTTGATCACGATTGGGTAAAATGGATCCTGACTTTGATTACTTCTAGTTTTTCAATTCTAATCAATGGCTCTCCTTTGGAGACTTTTACCCCTTCCAAGGACCTTAGGTAGGGTGAGCCACTCTCTCCCTTTCTCTTCATCCTCATGATGGAAGGACTGGGCAGGGCTATCAAGCATGCAAAAATAGTTGGTAACATCAGGGGGATTCAACTCTCCGACGATAGAAAAGCCTTAACTCATCAACGATTTGTGGATGATACCATGCTGCAGGGATTACCCACAGTCAAAGAAGCCATTGCTTACAAACAAATCCTCAATGACTTTGCCATGGCATCTGGTATGGAAGCTAATCTTTCTAAATATAAGATTTTTTTTCTTCAATACTAACATTGCTATTCAGAGGAACATATCTAGAATTCTGGGCTTCCAAAGAAACTATCTCCCCTCAAAATACCTAGGGGTTCCATTAACTGCAAAATCGTTACACGAGAGTATTTGGGAGCCGATGATTAGTAAGTTGTAAGACAAGACTAGGAAATGGACAATTAGATCATTAAACTTGGCTGGCAGGTTGGTCCTCACAAAGGCTGTGCTTCAATCAATCCCAATCTTTATGCTTTTGGCTATCCTTGCCCCTAAATCAATTTTGCATCAAATGAGAAACATTCAAAGAGACTTTCTTTGGGGCAAGGGGGAAGAAAAGAAGAAATGGGCCTTAGTTTCCTGGGAAAAAATGTGCAAACCCAAGAACCACGGGGGGTCTTGGATTGGATGATCCTGAGATTCTTTGTAAGGTTCTAGGGGAAAAACTATGGTGGCGATGGATAAAGGAACCAGAAGCACAATGGGCTATCACTTGGAAAGAAAAATATGCAAGTTCTTGGCTAGATAATGATTTCATAAGGATGGACGGGAATATCAGAAGATCTCATATTTGGAACAAAGCCTGGGATAACAGAAGCTTAATTCAAGACCATAGCTTATGGGAAAATAGAGAGGGAGACTTAGCCTTATTCTGGGAGGATAGATGGCAACAAGAACCTATTCTATTACAGGAGGACTTTGAGAACCTCAAAGTAGAGACAGATACCAAGGAGCTCACCCAAGTAAAGGATTTTTGGGATCAAACTGATAATTCAGGGAAATGGAGAAAATGGAGAAAACTTGATCTGCGAAATGACAGTCCTCTAAAAACTAAGGCATAAATACTAATGAAAATGTTAAAGCAAAGGAAAATTCTAGTTCCAAGGGGGAATGACTAGCTGAGATGGAGCAATTACATTGAGGAGAAATTTAATCTCAAAGAAGCTAAACTCATTCTCCTTGAACTTGATTCCCGGTCTCCTGATAAGATTTGGAAAAACCCTTGGAAGCATCAGGATTGGATGAAAATTAAACGTTTTTTGTGGCTGCTTCTGTAAAGGAAAATCCTGACTTGGGATAATATCAAGAAAAGGGGTTTCCTTGGGCCTTCTAGATGCCAACTCTGTGAGGTTCGGGAGGAGACCATGGAACACCTTCTCAATAATTGCATTTTTACCTCCAGATTATGGGATTCTTTTGCAGCTATCTTCCAACATTCTGACAGTGATATTGGAAGTCTTCTCAATACTCTCACCAAATGGAGAAAGAACTTTTCAGATAATGAAGTTCTTGGTTCAGCATGGGCTCTTACACCAAGCTTCATTCTTTGGAATGTTTGGAAAGAAAAGAACAATATAATATTCAAGAATGTTAAGAAATCTCCCCATTTTATTTATGATATGATCCTAAAATAGATTAAGGAAATGGTCAGCACTACCATTTGAAATCTTCCCTCGAATCCCCCTTTTGCTATAGACTAGAGGATTCTCTGTAGGCTAGAGTTGCAGGGTCTCGTTCCTCAAGGCTTAGTCAGGAAAGTTTCTATTTTGGATCCTGAACTAGACTTCTGGCATCCTCCCCCTAAGGGCTTTCTAAAATTCAACATTGATGGAGCTTCCAAAGGTAATTCGGGCAAGGCAGGCCATGGAGGGATGTTAAGGGATGATAAGGGAGATATTTTGTTTATCTTCCATGGCCACTTAGAAAAGGCCACCAACAACATGGTGGAGTTAATGGCCATGGAACAATGTCTTGAGTTCCTGGTTCAGGAAAATCGCCAAAATACGATCATTGAAGCTGACTCCGAGCTGGTCATTAACTCAGTCAAAAGAATAAGCAGGGGAACAAAAGCAGAAAAACCCTCTACAAACTGGAGGCTAATTCAAGTCTTCCAATGGATTCAAAGTCATCTACAGAGACTGAGAACAATTAGTTTTTCTCATGTGTGAAGAAAGACTAGTAAACTAGCTGATTTGCTAGCCAATCAAGCAGTTATTTGCAAAGATGATAGGGCAGTGATGAATTGGCGACAGTGTTGGCCGGATAAATCGTTCTTGCGAATAAGACCGATCTCCCTAGTATAAATAGATATCTAGTAACAAGCAGGACAAGCAAATCTACCTTTCTCTAAACATATTGTGATTCATTAATAAAAATTAAAGAGGTGTTTTAGACCCTACCTCAAGTCCACGCTAGTTTGTGGCATCCATGCTCCAACAGCTCCAAAAGAGTTTCCTTTTAAGAACCTACAATCACAAACAAGCACACATCAAATAACACCTGCATAACTAATATAATAAATCATGTTCATCATGGTGATCAAGGAATCCATGAGATAAACCATAAAACACAACTTATTGAGAAAAATAAACTTGATTGTATTAACTTTGAAATAGAAGAACTTTACAACCTTTGGTGCCTTGATGCTGTACAAACTCTTCCCAGGGTCCAAACAAGAATCTCCTCTACTTTGACAAGCCTCACTCCCTTCCGAATGAGATCAAAAGGTATGTAATCTCTCCTCTGAAAAGCTCAATTAGGAAGACTAAGTTTCAGCAGCATTTACCCTAAAAAATATTGAGCTTTCAACGTCCCAAGTAACCAACCCAATGCTTCATTTTATAGTGCAAAGGAAGGAGGTTACAGGTCCACCATTGAAGGGATAGAGTCCTCCTTCAAAGGAATAAGCTCCTCACATCAAGGGGTTAACTCCTTAAGGTATGGGATGCATGAACCCTCAAGGAGCGAACTTGCCACCTCAAGATTCCCTCTAGAAGCTCCCAGAAATGACTCAAAGTGAGTTTTTAAGAATGTACTTGTGCCTTTTTAACTTTTACAGGGGTTCGCACCTATAACACAGATACATAGCGGTTAGGTGCGCAGGGGACATGACCAATAGGTGTGGAACCATAGGTAATGCTAAGAGAAAGTGCAAAACCAGAGTTTTAGAGATTTTTAAGGTCTTTCTCTTATTTTCAAGGCTTGATATGAAGAACTGAGGTTTAAGACTTGCAAAGGAGGTAAGTATGAGTGGTGATAGACTCATATTGATTGCAAAATGTCAAAGTGACAATTTTTGTGCAACACCTGAACTGTCACTTTGTGTTTCTTCCTCATAGCTTGAGTCACTATTTCTTGCCATAGTGCTTGTCTTAGGAAAATGATGGGATGAAAGTATGGTGAAAAATGGTGATGAAAGAGGACAATGGTGATAAGTATGAAGAGATTTTACTCTTGCGAAATGAAGTTGGGGAGTGAAGGGAATGTTTTTGGGAAATTAGGAATTAGTGAGGGATTTAGGGTTTGATGAGGGAAATAGTTTTTTTAGGGGAGTGGGATATGGGAAAATTGGATAAATGGAGTGTATTAGGGTAATAAAAGAATGAAAAGGGGTTTGGTGATGTTTTTGTGAAGATGGGATGAAAATTGCACAATAGAATGGCAAACAAGGAAGAGAAATTAGGGTTTCATTTTCCACATGCAAAATTTATGAAAAACACCAATGTGACCTCAAATTCAACCTTAAAAGGATGATTACTTACTTGTAGAATGCAAATATAGCAAATTTGAGGGTTATGGCACAATTTGGGATGATTTATTACAACCTGGACTGATGCGCGGTGCACTGGGCCCAATGCGCAGTGCCCTCCTGATGCGGAACACCAGTTTAAAATTACACTGTAGTTTTGCCTCTGATGCACAATGTCTGCCTAATGTGCAACACACTGCCTTTGATGCACAACACCAGGCTAAGTTGCCTTGAAAAAGAGGGTTTTTTTCTTCTTGGCTCCCAAATCACGATGTTTGCTCTCCAAGAGTGTTTTTTCACAATGAAATGATAAAGAGGACCTCCTTCACTTTAAATATGATTGACTTTAAATTTTTACTCATCTCAAACCCACTTTTCTAATGTCAAAGTCACTTTTGGTTTTGATCTCTGTTTTTCCATTGAAATTGACTTTTCTTAATCATTTGATAAACTGATGCATTGATGCTTGTGTTTTTGCTTGCAGTGGCTGGAGTTGGCAAGGTGAACTAGGGAAGCAACTCCAAACTTATTACATATAGAAAAAATTGAAATTACATAAAATTTTATTACATAGGAATAAAAACTCTATTTTCACCTCAAAACAAAGTTTTGAGGTAAAAACCACTTATTGTGTATATCATCATTGAAATTTTGATTTTATGAACTTATTAGACCTCCTCATGTGCCTATTGACCTTTATTGAGCTTTTTACTAACCATGATGACAAACCCTAGACCTAATGAGACCTAAAACCCTAAAAATGATTTTTTGCAAATGTAATGACAAAAAGTGACTGTAAATGACCTGAACTTGTGAGAATAGACCAGCAGGTAAAGACCATGAAGGAAATTTGATAAAGAACCACTACCATCAGTTGATCCCTGACCTAATGGAATGCAGTTGATCAGATGGGACACCTACTATGCATGAAAAAAGAGAAATTTGATCACTGATGGAGGGATGAAGATACCAAAACTAACATTAGCTCCAATGGGGATGGTAGCTCCTAGAAGGTGCCAAGAACCATAGATCTCTGGAAAAGTAGACCAGTTCCTTATCCATTGGGAAATATGGAATCAACATCTTGGCAACAAAAACATCAAAACTCAGGACGCAAGACTCATAAGTGAAATGAGTAAGAGCTAAGACTAACTCAAAACTAAAACAAGACACTCAAAAGATGAAACTAGACATTCAGCAGCTGAAACTATCTTGAAACTGACTCAAACAACCCACACTAAATAACCAAAAACTGAAATCAGACCTTCAGTTTTATAGCCTTCACTTCGGGCCCCAAATTGAACAAATGAAGACAATACACACTTTGCAATGAAGGAAATAAAATGGTATGTATAGTGAAAAATTATGACGACAGAAAATTTCTCAAAGATAATACCATTTCAGCAACCGACCATTGACTGGTGCTCCTGGACAATCTTCCCCATTCATTTCTTTGAGGAGAAAAGCATTTTGACCCCGATATGCAGCAATTCTATATGGTCCCTTCCACAGATTCTCGAACTTTCCATGCTTGCCTTTGTCCTCATTTCTAGCATCCCACTTTAGAACTATGTCTTCAATCTAAAAATTATCTACCTTTGCCTTTCGATCATAGATTTTCCTCATTCTCTCTTGTAGCCTGAAGTTATTCTAAAAAACCTCCTCTCTCGTATGCTGTAAATGGATCATTTGGTTTATTCTTCGTTGAAGATGATCCTCCTTGCTACCAGCTTCCTGCAGAAGTTTTATAAATAGGATTGCGAGAGATGTCGGGAACACCATGTCACCTATTTTGAATGGAGACATGCTGATTGACTTCTTTTGACTTACTCTATCCATCCATAGTGCATTAACTTACTTCTTGTGCCAGCTCTTTTTGTTTGTTTCCAGCAACTTTTTGATGATGTTGACCAATGATTTGTTCAAAGATTCAACCAATCCGTTACCTTGCGGATAGTATGCAGTAGAATTCCCCAAGGTAATTGGATATTTGTTACAAAAATCAATCATATTTTTGGATTTGAAAGCTGCTGCATTATCTGTAATTAGCTTGTTAGGACAACCAAAATGTGACAAAATATTATTTTCGAGAAACTGAATTATTACCGCATCTGTGGCTTACTGAGTGGGGATTGCCTCAATCCATTTTGTAAAATAATCCGTCGCTGTTAAGATCCACTTGTGCTGAGCTAAAGATGTAGGATGAATCTCTCCAATAAAATCTAGGCCCTACTCCTGAAACATAGCACTTACTTCAACTGGATTGAGAGGTAGAGGCTGCAATTTTCTCCTTCCCTGAAAAATTTGGCATTCGTGAAAGCTCGTAACAGTTTTATAAACATCAACAAAGAGGGTAGGCCAATAGTACCCTACTCTCAAAATTTTATTTGCCATCATTTTCCAAAATAGGTGACCTCCACAGTCTCGTGAAAATCATCCATGACCTTTTTTGCTTCCTCCTCAACCAAACAATTCAACAACATACCTATGAGATCTTTCTAATACAATGCATTATTCATAATACAAAATTTAGCAACCCTTAATTTTAGAGTTCTACTTTTATTTCTAGCCATCACCAGTGGCGATGAAAGCTATTGGAGGACATATACACTATTTGAATACCAAGGGGAATGGAGAAGAATTTCAGATACCTGAACGAGTGAGCTGTCTTCATCTTCTTCGGACATAGTAGCAATGAAGTTTATGTCCAAGACATGAAAAATAGACTCCACCACCAGTTTTGCTAGACCCTACCCCTTGATGAGATTTTTTGGCTTTATCTCCAAGTCATTTTCTAACAAAGCTATGATCCATTTTCCTCATCTCCCTTATGGATCTGTTTGTACCAAAAAATCTTTGATGGCTGCATTAGGGACATAAGCGAGAATATGAGAGTGCATAATATATACCCAGAAATATTTCAAAGCTTTCACCAAGGCAAGAGCTTGCTTTTCAATAATGTTATATTTTAAGGTTGCATCTCTTATTGTCCTACTAAAAAGGGCAATTGGCTTCTCAAGTTGGTCTCTTTTCTGCACTGGGATTGCTACCATGGTATGCTCTAAAGCGAATGAAAATAATATGAAATCTTGGGAATAATCTGGGCTGATTAAAATCAGAGCTGAAGAAAGAGCCAACTTTACCAGGTTGAAAGACTTTATGGCTTCTTCGATTCACTTTAACACACTATCTTTCTTCAACATGTTTGTAATTTCCCTCAAATGTTCAGCTAGATTTGGCACAAAATGACGTAAGAAGTTAATCTTACCGTTGAATTCTTGGATCTCCTTTTTACTACGAAGAAAATCAATTTTCTGAATCATTATGGCTTCCACTCGAGTAGAATTGATGCGGATGCCCTCCTTGGATATTATGTGACTGAGAAGCTTCCCCTCATCCATGGCAAACAACATGGAAAATTTTAGGGGTGAATGTTCACCCTTAGGTGAAATTAAGGGGTTTTAAATTTTTAGTGGGCGAATATTTTGTATCATAGTACATTTTTACAAATCGCCTCAAATAACCCACCTTATTTTAAGGGAGAGGGTAAAAAAGGTAAATTTAGCCCTTGAAATTAGGAGTTACAACCTTGCACTCACCCTAATTTTCAATAATGGGTTTTATCTAAGTGAATCCTATGGGCCAAATACCATATTTATAAAAGAGGTATGGTAAATTAATGAAAATATAAATAAATGAG
>APFE030416986.1:41198-56583 GCA_000404065.3 Pinus taeda
TACTTTACGATATCATTACAACACCACCGAACCTTCATAGGAATTGGACATATTACATTTTTATGATTGAAAATATATGTTGAAAATGACACATTTGTCAATAAGTGCCTTTTAGAAAGTTGTGAAAACATTATTACTAAGCTATCGACAACAATAGAGAGGGATGAACTATTAGGCCCCTATACTACTAGTGTAACCACTTATTGTTATTAGTACAATCACCTTACTATATTGATGTACCCATGTAGTGCCCATATTATTACTATTGTGCCCCATAGAAGCCCACTATTGTTATTATTGTGCCCTTACATTATTATTGTTATGACAACTCTGATTAAATTATGACCCCTTAGACTCCTACATATATAAAGGAGGTATTTTCACTTGTATCATCCAAGAATTATTCATTTATTTAATGTAAAGGAGGTTTCCCCCTCGAAGAGGCTGAACTCTAAGGCATTGATCTATCTTTTCTATCTTTTCGTGAGCTGGTTTCATAACATTTTGTATCAGAGCTTTGGATTCTAGGTTTTTGCTACACCAAATACGTCATCATGGAATTTTCTCTATAATTTTTTTCTGTGACGTTTTAGAAGTAGAAAAAGAAACACACTTGAGAGGAAATCGTATTCAACCTCGGGTCTGAATTTTAGAGATTTTCGTGCTATATTTGCAGATATATGATCTGAGGAAGTTGGTATTTTTGCAGACTCCTGGATTACATTCCAAATAGGTGACTCAGGGAAAATTGCCATAACTTTCTCTCTGAGCATCAGATTGAAATTTCCTAAGAAGGTATAGAAAGAGAAGGGACTATAGTTTTCTGTATATATTATTCAGAGCCAGTGGTCAAAACAGTGACATGTGGCACGTCGTACAAGTTCGCTCTACAGAAGTAGTCTATAATCAGGTCACTGTTGGAGATTTGGCATAACTCTTCCTTGGAGAATCCAATTTGGATCAGATTGGTGGCATTAGAAAGAGGACACAAAGGGGTACTACAAGTCGCAATTTCAGAACTTAAAGATCCGAAAGTATAGAGTTATAGTCATTTCAAGATTGAGCTCCTGAAATACAGAGAAAGCAAGATGAGGAAGTTTGATGGCAAGGATCTAGTAAATTGGATACTTCAGATGGAGCAATATTTTTATCTACATGGTGTACCACTGTTACAAAAGGTATGTATTGCAACTTCATATTTAGAACTGAATCAATTTTTATGGTATAAAGGGCTTTTTTCTCATAATCAACTTGTTACATGCTCAATTTTCATGGAGGAAATTATAGCACATTATGAGGATACAAAGAGCAACACCTTCTTTAGAGAAACATCACAACAATTGGAAAGAGTAAAAGGGCTTTGTTACATAGTGGAAAGTAAAATTATGGCAACAAAGAAGTCTACCCCTCACAGATATAAAGATGGAAGTGTTATTTCTCCTAGCCTTCCACAACCTATAAGGGTTACACCACAACAATTGGAAGAGAAAAGAGAAAAAGAGCTTTTTTACAATTGTGATAGAAAATGCACTAAAGGTTATAAGTGTGCTGAGAAGAAATTATTTTACATAGAGTATGAAGAGGAGGAAGAAAATGATCAAGAAACATCAAAAGAAGAGGATATATGCCAAGACCCAACCCCAGAGAAAGAAGAAATGAATCAAACCATATGTTGTAAAGCATCGACAAGAATTACCACTCCTCAAACTCTCAAGATAGAAGGACATATCAAGAAGAAAAAGGTGCAAGAAGTGAAATATCACATCGAGAAAGAAGAAATGAATCCAACCATATCTTGTACTTCATTCGTTGGAATTACCACTCCTCAAACTATCAAGATAGAAGGGCATATCAAGAAGAAAAATGTTCAAGAAGTGAAAGATCACATCAAGAATCAAGAAATGAATCCGACCATATCTTGTAAAGGATTGGAAGAAATTACCACTCCTCAAACTCTAGAGATAGAAGGACATATCAAGAATAAAAAGGTTCAAACAGTGAAAGATCACATTGAGCATCAACAACAAGTTCTCCAACTTTTAAAGTATAACGCCACTTCGGTGCAAAATCAAACAAAACAATAGGTAGATCAACATTGTAGTGAAAAATGTTTTGATGTAGGTGATTGGGTATTTTTACTGCTACATCTCAAGCAAGCTATTTATGAGAAGGAAATGTTGGCTATACTACATCGACTTAAAAAATGGCTACCTTACCGAATGGGAAGACTCTTCAAGGATGAGGATGTGGAAGCACTATTTTGTGCTATTTCTATTATCCAACCAGATTGGATAAACGAAGCAAGGGGTGAATGGAATAGGGACAAAGAAGTATGGCCACTTATTCAAAAGTTGCAAAATATCCCAATTCAAACAATATTGCCAGAAATTGAAGAGGAAGGAAAAATCATATTGGAACCTAGAGCAATCACAGAAACAAGAACCCGACAGCTACGAAATCGATTAATTTCATAGTATATCATCAAGTGGAAGAACTTACCCGCTGAATATTCCACATGGGAGGACACGAATTTTATACAGAAGCATCAAGAACTACTCAAGCATTGAGGAAAACACTTTTTGAAGGAGAGGGGCATGTTAGGCCCCTATACTACTAGTGTAATCCCTTATTGTTATTAGTACAACCCACTTATTATATTGATGTACCCATGTAGTGCCCATATTGTTACTATTGTGCACCATAGAAACCCACTATTGTTATTATTGTGCCCTTACATTATTATTGTTATGTCGGCTCTTATTATGTTATGACCCCTTGGACTCCTATATATAGAAAGGAGGTCTTTTCATTTGTGTCATCCAAGAATTGTTCATTTGTGTAATGTAAAGGAGGTTGCCCCCTCGAAGAGGCTAAATTATAAGGTGTTGATCTCTCTTTTCTATCTTTTTGTGAGTTGGTTTCGTAACATAATCTTTTAGTTCCTCTTCTTATAGTTCATCAGCTAAAGAACTTAATGCCCATGTTCAGCCATGTTTCTGTTCAGATTTAGATGATTGCTAATTTCATTATTCCACTAACTCTGACTCTAATTCTTCCAGTACTTTCTCAGAGGATGAATCACGATAAATACAACAGAGACAACACAAAGAAAAGGTGTTAATGGCATAGACCGAAGAAGATGAACTCAAAATTATGGCACAAACCCATGCTATGGAAGAAGGAGAAATCATGAACAAACTTCTTGAAGCATTCCTCAACCATTTGCATTCATCAAATTCTTCCAAAAGCACTTCCAAAAGGCCACTTTTCATGGACGCCTCCTATGAACGAAACACAAAATCTTTTCAAAGACACCAACAGTAGGAAAAAATTTGTTCACTCACTTTGGGGGAGGTAAGTATAGAGATTATGGTTTCTATGTAAATAAAATATCTGAATAGATTAGAGGTATCCCTATACTAGTCATAAACTACAAACCTCTAAATTCTGTTTTGGCAGATAATACTTATCCTATACCACATAGAGGAGATATTTTAAGCAGAATTGCAAGAGCTAAAATCTTCTCCAAATTTGATCTCAAATCAGGATTCTGGTAGGTAGCCATTTCAGAAAAGGATAAGTTTAAAACAACCTTCAGCATACTAGCAGGACACTATGAATGTAACGTCATGCCATTTGGACTGAAACATGCCCCATCAAACTTCCAAAAAGTCATGGACTCCATTTTCAAACCTTATTTTGATTGGTTGCTTGTGTACATAGATGATATTATTATTTTTTCTAAGAATGTACAAGACCACTTTAAACATGTACAAATTTTTATGCAAGTTGTCAAGAGGAATGGCCTATTCCTAAGCAAGAAGAAGATTGAATTGTTTCAAACTTCTATTAAATTTCTTGGTCATACCATTCAGAAAGGTCATATAGCACTATAGAAGCATGCTTTGGAATTTGCAAATAAGTTTCCAGATAAAATTACTGACAAAACCTAGCTTCAGAGATTTCTTGGTTGTTTGAACTATGTCAGCAATTTTTACCAGGTCTGTGCTAAAGACAGGAGCCCACTTAACCAAAGGCTAGAAAAAGATCCTTCACCATGGACAGATGATCATACAAATTTTGTTAGAAACATAAAGGCAAGGTAAATTCACTTCCCATAATATATGTTACAGATGATAATGATTATAAAATTGTGGAATCAGATGTTAGCGACATTGGATGGGGAGGTATCCTTAATCAGAAAAAAGATGGTGAGGAACAAATTGTTCAATTTGCTTCTGGAACTTGGAACCCAGCTAAAAGAAGTTATTCCACAATTGAAAAGGAAGTGAAAGTTTCTTGGAACTCCATTGATAAATTTGACATCCATTTAGTGAATAAAAAATTCCTATTAAGGACAGATGCTTCTGCATTGAAGAAAGTACTAACAAAAGATATTAAGAAGCCAGGAGAGGAACAATTTTCGAGATGGAAGGCTCTGTTCGCCAATTTTGATTTTGAAGTTGAACATATCAAAGGTTCAACAAATTTCCTGCCTAATTTCCTCGGTAGAGAATATATACAACAGCCAGAGCAAGTCATGATAATTGTTACTGAATGGGATCCTAACTAGCAGCAAGAAGTTTTAAGATCTATCCAAGAAGATAAAAGTTGGTCAAAATATCGAAACAACTAGAGACCAACATGGCAGTTGAGGAATACTAAGGTACTAGATGCCAATCTTCAAGCTCACACAGATATTCTACATATAGTCCCTGAAAGGAAATTCTATCGAAAAGGGAGCCGATGGATTCATGATATGATCTATTCAAGGAGCATGACAGCTGCACATCAAGCAGAAGAGACACTAACCAATGATTTTCATGACATCTCAATGATTTGGTCAGTAGGAGGATATAGATGAAAAGTCTATCTCAAATATTTTTGTATAAACAGAACCAGAAAAACCTATTGGCCAAACAGGACAAACAAGGCTGCACTTTGGCATGCTAAAGATCCTAATTTAATTTTTCCCGACACTGTATATAGTTTTGCAAGATATAAGAAGTTATGGTGGGATATTTTAAACATTGATGGGAAAGATGAAATCCACTATACGAAGATAAAATTTGGGTCAACATGCTCTTCATAAGGGAATCAACAATGTGATTAGTTACAGGAATGGTGGAAAGATGATGGCGTTAACAAAACTGCCATCAATCCTGTTTATTATGAGTCTTATTATCATATGCAGTGCAACATATGTTTTAAACAAAATATTGGAG
This sequence comes from Pinus taeda, assembly GCA_000404065.3. NCBI lineage: Eukaryota > Viridiplantae > Streptophyta > Pinopsida > Pinales > Pinaceae > Pinus > Pinus taeda. Next base: position 46,424 of record APFE030416986.1, read on the forward strand.
ATTGTTTTCATACTCCATGCAAGACTGTTAGGGATCTCCTCCAACTCTCAGAACATGGAATCTTGCACCAGTAGATGACTAGACATCTTGAACAGCTAGTCGTGACCAAAATAAAGCATCAATATGTATTAAATAAATCCATGATAGTTAGGAGAATATACACAAAAGCATGGGATGGATACTTTTACAATAGATTCTGATTCCCATGGATTACAATCTTAGGTAACCCCACTTCATAAATGGTTCTCATGGGCTTGTCCTTAAAGTTTCCATTGTGTAATATGATGTCTAGTCACAAGACTGAATGTGACCATTTTTCTCATGGGCTTTACTGTTCAAAAAGCATCCACTATGTAAAGTTTAGGCTTTCCGTGGGATTTGCGATAATCATCCATAGTGTAAATAAGTACAAATATTCTTCAGTCATTAGACTTAGAGCACTTCTCCGACTTTTGGTGCGCTTTGAGCCACATCTCCCTAACTGACAGAATAATAAGTACTCAGTTTGTTTGCCTAATGGTCGGATGTTTGTCCCTTACTTTCCCTATATAAGAAAGGGGTAAGGCTCATTCGAGGCATCGGAGGTTGGAGCGTGATTTTAGAGAGTCTAGGAGTCAAGAGAGCTTTTCTTGATCTGCAACTATGGAAGCTTGTCCGATCTGCTTGCGTAATGAAAGATCTCTAAGTCTTAGGTGATATGAGAAGCCTGCGTATCTGTTTGCTCAGCACAAATAAGAACCTAAAGTGGCCAGATCAATAGGGAGTTAGTCTTTATGTGTGTTAATATGTTCAAATACTAAGTCTTTGTATTTGCCAGGAAGCCTTCAGTAAGCTATCTCATATATTGAGAAGCCAAGTCTGATAAATGCAAACACAATCAATCTCAGGACAGAACATCCTGGAAGGATCTTTGTAATCCATATCTATTTTTGAAATAATAGGGAGTGATATTTTTTTCCGCATTCGAGTACTGTTGGTTTATCATATGAGCTGTTGAGGTAGCATCTATCTAAGTTATTCTTACTTGAAGTTTGCTAGAGGTTTGCCAAAGGGTAGAAGGGACGCTAGACCGTAAGAAGGTGAGGGAAGTCGTGAAAAAGGTTGCCAGAGCGTGAAATACCTGAGTACGTTCATGTATGGGTTTGTGTATGGGTTCACATAAAGAAGAATAAGTGGAAAAGACAAAGAAGAGACTCAGCAAGGTGATTCAGTTGTGTTGTTGTTGCAAGATTCAGTGAAGCCCCTACGTAGACTTCACTAAAGCTTGCAACAAAAACACAACTGAAAGGCCTTGCTGAGTCTCTTCTCTGTCTTTGCCACTTATTCTTCTTTATGTGAAGCAATACATGAACCCATACATGAACCTACTTAGGTATTTCACACTCTGGTTGCCTTCTTCATGGATTCCCTCACCTTCTTATGGTCTCGCATCCCTTCTACCCTTTGGAGAACCTCTGGCAAGCCTCTGGTGAACTTCAGGTAAGAATAACTTAGACAGATACTACCTCAACAGCTCATATGATAGACCAATAGTACTCAAATGCAGAACAAAATATCACTCTTTATTATTTCAAAAATAGATATGAATTACAATGATATTTCCAAGATGTTCTTTCGTGAGATTGATTGTGTTTGCATTTATCAGACTTGGCTTCTCAATATATGAGATAGCTTACTGAAAGCTTCCTAGCAAATACAACGACTGAGTCTCTGAACATATTAAAAGACATACAGACTGACTTTCTATTGATCTGGCCACTTTAGGTTCTTATCTATGCCGAGCACACAGATACGCAGGCTTCTCAGATCACCTATGACTTAGAGATATTTCGTGATGCAAGCAGATCAGACAAGCATCCGTAGTTGCAGAGTAGGAAATTCTCTCCACTTCTAGACTCTCTAAAATCACACTCCAAGCTCTGATGCCTCGAATGAGCCTTACCCCTTTCTTATAAAGGGAAAGGAGGGGACAAACATCCGACCACTAGGTAGACAAACTGAGCACTTATTATTTTGTTAGTCAGGAAGATATGGGTCAAAGCGCACCAAAATTCGAAGAACTACTCCGAGTGTCGTGATTGAAGAATATTTTTACTTATTTACACTATGGATGATTATTGCATATCCCATGGAAAGCCTAAACTTTACATAGTGGATGCTTTTTGAATAGTAAAGAACATGAGAAAACTGGTCACATTCAGTCTTGTGACTAGACATCATATTACACAATGGAAACTTTAAGGAAAAGCCCACAGGAACCATTTATGAAGTGGGGCTACCTAAGATTGTAATCTGTGGGAATCATAATCTATTGTACAAGTATCCATCCCATGCTTTTGTGTATATTCTCCTAACTATCATGGGTTTATTTAATACATATTGATGCTTTATTTTGGTCATGACTAGCCATTCAAGATGTCTAGTCATGTACTGGTGCAGGATTCCATGTTCTGAGAGTTGGAGGAGATCGCTGACAGCCTTGCATGGAGTATGAAAACAATCTCCAATATTTTGTTCAAAACATATGTCGCACTACATATGATAATAAGACTCATAATAAACAGGATCAAGGGTAGTTTTGTTAATGCCATAATCTTTCCATCATTCCTGTAACAAATCACATTGTCGATTCCCTTGTGAAGAGCCTGTTGAGCCAAATTTTATCTTTGTATAGTGGATTTCATCTTTCCCATCAATGTTTAAAATATCCCACCATAACTTATTATATCCTACAAAATTATATACAATGTTAGGAAAAATTAAATTAGGATCATTAGCAGGCCAAAGTATAGCATTGTTTGTCCTGTTTGGCCAATAGGTGTTTCTGGTTCTATTTATACAAAAATATTTCTGATATATTTTTCGTCTATCTCCTCCTTTTGACCAAGTCATTGAGATGTCATGAAAATCATTGGTTAGAGTCTCTTATGCTTGATGTGTAGCTGTCATGCTCCTTGAATAGATCATATCATGAATCCATCAGCTCCCTTTTGGATAGACTTTCCTTTCAGGGACTAGATGTAGAATATTTGTGTGAGCTTGAAGATTGGCATCTAGTACCTTAGTATTCCTCAATTGCCATGTTGGTCTCCAATTGTCCTAATATTCTGACCAACTTTGATCTTCTTGGATAGATCTTAAAACTTCTTGCTGCTAGTTAGGATCCCATTCAATAAGAATTATCATGACTTGTTCTGGCTGTTGTATATATTCTCTACTGAGTAAATCAGGTAGGCAATTTGTTGAACCTTTGATATGTTCAACTTCAAAATCAAAATTGGTGAATAGAGCCTGCCATCTAGCAAATTTTGCCTCTCCTGGCTTCTTAATATCTTTTGTTAGTACTTTCTTTAATGTAGAAGCCTCTGTCCTTAATAGGAATTTTTTATTGACTAAATGGATCTCAAATTTATCAATCGAGTTCCAAGTAGATTTCACTTCCTTTCCAATGGTGGAATAATTTCTTTCAGCTGGGGTCCAAGTTCCAAAAGTAAATTGAACAATTTGTTCCTCACCATATTTTTTCTGTTTAAGGATACCTCCCCATCCAATGTCGCTAGCATCTGATTTCACAATTTTATAAGCATTATCGTCTGTAACATATAAAATGGGAAGTGACTTTACCTTAGCCTTTATGTTTCTAATAGCATTTGTATGATCATCTATCCATGGTGAAGGATATTTCTCTAGCCTTTGGTTAAGTAGGTTGTTGCCTTTAGCACAAGCCTGGTAAAAGTTGTTGACGTAGTTCAAACAACCAAGAAATCTCTGAAGCTGGGTTTTGTCAGTAATTTTATCTGGAAACTTGTCTGCAAATTCCAAAGCATGCTTCTGTAGTGCTATCTGACCTTTCTGAATGGTATGACCAAGAAATTTAATAGAAGTTTGAAACAATTCAATCTTCTTCTTGCTTAGGACTAGGCCATTGTTCTTGACAACTTGCATAAAAAATTTTACATGTTTAAAGTGGTCCTGTGCATTCTTAGAAAAAATAAGAAGATCATCTATGTACACAAGCAACCAGTCGAAATAAGGTTTGAAAATGGAGTCCATGACCTTTTGGAACTTTGATGGGGCATGTTTCAGTCCAAATGGCATGACGTTCCATTCATAGTGTCCCGTTGGTATGCTGAAGCCTGTTTTAAGCTTATCTTTTTCTGCAATGGCTACTTGCCAAAATCCTGATTTGAGATCAAATTGGGAGAAGATTTTAGCTCCTGCAATTCTGCTTAAAAGATCCTTTATGTGGTATATGATAAGTATTATCGACCAAGATAGAATTTAGAGGTTTTTAGTTTATGACCAGTGTAGGGATACCTCTAATTTGTTCAGATCTTTTATTTACATAGAAACCATAACAATTCCAGGGGCTGTCAGATTCCCTGATTAACTTCCTGTCCAATTGTTTGATTTCTTTTTCACACAATTCCCTATATTATTTGTTCATCAGAATGGCTCTTCTTTTGTAAGGTTTTCCTACATATTCTGATTTATAGGGTAATTCAACAGAATGTTGCTTCCTATGCCAAAAAGCATTTGGTTCCTCAGAACAACATTCTTCTTCAATTTTTCTTCTGAGATCATAAATCTTTTTCTAATTTATAGGATTTTTTAGTTGTTCTTCCACCTGAATGGTAGACTTTAGATCTTTGAGGTCTATTAATTTTGACTCTGCCCTATCCAATACTTTCATTGCTTGGACCAAGGTGGACACCCTAGGATTTGACACATATGTCATTTCAATCCTTTTGAAGTTGCCATCTGATGTAGGAATAGTAATGAAATATCTTGCTTTATTTCCTGGAAGTCTGATTGAACCGTGGGGTTCTGCTGCTGCAAGGAATATATCTCCCAATATACAGTCGACAGGGATATCAACTACTGCAAATTTCAATTTTATACAATGTCGATCAAAGCATAGGGAAGCTTTAGGAACTTCATATCTGAGTGTCTTGTTTCCTAGTCCTATAACTTTTCTGTTGGCTAAAACCCAATACTTTGCAGGAATAACTTTAGTATAATAAATATTTACATCTACACCTGAATCTATTAGTGTAGTTAATTAAAACATTTCATTTTGTATGTAGATATCTACATGAACATGATGCTACTGGTATTCTATTGCTAAAATTCTCATTTCTCTAAAACCTATTGCAAGATCCCTTTTTCCTTCAAGAATTTTAACTTTTGGCTCATTAGAAACTGGTAAATCATGCCAACTATATATAGTTGTATTTGCAAAGGTATTTTGTGTTAGAGGTTGCTTTCCTTTCTCTAGCTCTTCTACTTTGGATTTTAAAGTAGAGATTTCAAATTTAAGGTGATGGATCTCTCTACTTACCTCCCCCAAAGTGAGTGAAGTAATTTTGTCCTATCATTGGTGTCTCTGAAAATATTTTGTGTTTCATTCATAGGAGGTGTCCATGAAAAGTGGCTTTTTGGAAGTGCTTTTGGAAGAATTTGATGAATGCAACTAGTCCAAGAATGCTTCAAGAAGTCTATTCTTCATTTCTGCTTCTTCCATAGCACATATATGTGCCAGAATTTTGAGTTCATCTTCTCCGGTCTGTGCCATTAACACCTTTTCTTTGTGTTGTTTCTGTTGTATTTCTGGTGATTCATCCTTTGAGAAAGTACTGGAAGAATCAGAGTCAGAGTTAGTGGAATAATGACATTGGCAATCATCTAAATTTGAACATAAACATGGATGAACATGGGCATTAAGTTCTTCAGATGATGAACTATAAGAAGAGGAACTACAAGATTCAGCAAATGAATCTTCAAGTTTTTGTTGTTGTGCTTGTTCTCTTATTACAATATTGCCACAATGGTCTGTTTTGTGGCTTCTGGATCCACATTTCATGCATAACATAGAGCCTTCTATTTTAATATATTTTGAGACTGAGATTTCTTGCCTCTATTCTTCTTGGATTCTTCACCAATTGGACATTTGTTTGAAGTATGGCTAGTATTGCCACAAAACCAGCAAGTTAGCTTATTCCATTTCTCTTGTTTAGAGCTATGGAGATGGATGTCTGAAGGCTTGTAATAATGAGTCTTTGGGATATATTTATAATATCCCCTGTGAGGCCTTGATGGGGACTTCCTTTTTCTTCTATCTTCCCTGGTATTCTGTTTCTTTTCTTTCTTTTCCTTTCTTCTAGCTTTTCTCCTTTTGATGAGAGGAGCGTCAATGTTCAAGCCATATTTGCTACAAATTGACTTATTGTTAGGCAACCTTGAAAGATTTTCTAAAGATTTATTCACTTTAAAATTCGTACACAGACTAAGAGCTTTAGTAATAATAGAATAAATTTCTCCCCAAGTATATGATTCAAATGGTCATTGAAAAACTTCTTGTAGTCTAATAAAATCTACAAATCGAGAAGGAAGGGCTGCAAGGTATACCTGTTTCCAAAGGAGATTCTTAGAATCTTTCACCTCATAGATGCGTTGCATCCAGTCTCTGTGAAAGTCTTTATACTGAGACATCTTATTGCACTTAAGATTCATTAAAATGACTTCATGTTTGTCTGCAATCTCTGTCTAGATCCACACAAGTGTTCAAGGATCATGGAGGTGAGGGCTCTAATCATATTATTCTGAGGCGTGCCATCAGACTTGTGGATAATGTCTCCAGCTTAATCCTTAAGTAATTATTTATCCATTTTATCAACTAAGGGTAGAGATGATTCAATCTCCCACCATCTTAGGAGAGTTCCAGTGAAACATTGGATGATATTTTTACAAGCTTCTAATTCATTCTTTCCTTTTAGACACATAAGCTTGTATTCTGTAAACATCATATCTATCATCTGTCTTATTTGACCCACACTTAGATTATCTATATTCCATTCTCTATGAGAGTCTGGAAAGAAAGTGTGTGTTTCTGGAACTTTTCCTTTGCTATTAAGATTAGGAGCAACATATCTACTACACTAACTTTCTAGGGGCTCATAAATAGGGAGTATCTGGGATTCTAGGTCTTTGAATAAAGAAGCAATAGAAATCTGTTCTGGGGCTTTAGTCTTTTCTACTGAAGATTCTGCTAAAGACTGAGAAGCTTCTTTTGGAGTTTCCTTAGCAAATAAATGAGGGAATATGTCAATTGGCTTGATAGGATTCTAGATCTGTATATTCCTTTCTCTCAAGAAGGAAGCAGGCACTTGTTCTTCAGATTTAGATATATGTAACTTATCAAATTTTTCCACTAAATCTGAGATAAGTCCTCTTGTAGACTGCATCTAGTCTACAACTTTGTCCCCTACTTCTTCCAGTTTATTCAGTGATTCTCTCACATAATTTTTCAAAACTGAAGATGAAAACTATACATCATTTAAGCAACTATTTACACTATTTACTGGAACTTGAAGCTGGTCAAACTATTCTTTTACAGTAGAAGATTTTGTTGTATTCATTTCCAAACCCTTGATGGTTTTTTTTGTCTGGTTTAATTGTTCACTGGCTTTCTGTATTCTACCATCAATTCCTAAGGCATTATCATATTTCAGGACTAGAGGTATAGCTTTTGTTGAATTTTGTCCTTCTCCTAGAATGATGCCTTTGTAGGGAGGAAAGGTAGTTGAAGTTTTAACCACTGCCATCTAGAGCTGACCAGGAATGTTGTACTGAGGAGGATGATGTAGCTTCAGTCATTAAGACATTTTCTGGTTGTCTATTTTTCCAGACATAAAAATATATCCAGGAGTTTGTTTCTTTCATGAAATCTTTCCATGCTTGAGAGAATCTGATCTTTTCTTTAGTAGTATGAACAAGACCAAATTGTTCAGCTTCTATATGGGTGTATAAATCCCAATTTAGCATAGCTTTCATCCATTAAGCACTTATTTGATGCTTTTTACATCCATGCATCAGTATAAAAAATTTGTGCATTTCCATGACTACTAGCTTTTTACAATCATCTGGTAGTGGACCAAATCTTGATTCAGGAATAAAAACATTTGTGTGCTTAAGATAGCTGAGACCATATCTTGGCTTGGCTAGTCACATCTTGCTGAATATCTCTATCAGCCTTGGGTCCTCACTTCCCAAAGAAGGTAATTCATGCATCATCAATACATGATCAGACTCATGTGGAAATGGGGTGTCAGACATTTTAGGTTAGGACAAGGGTTTATAGTGGTAGAAGGAGGGGCTTCCCCTATCCTTAGATGATGGTTTTCATGGATGACTAGATCAGCAAGGCTACTCAAGTTCATAGATTATTTTCATTCTGGACAAACAACTTATAAGGAAGAAAAATTTACAATCTGAGCAAACTCAAATAATGAAACATGTTTACAAGAATTGGAGACAGAACTGGAACAGGCGGTATCAATAAAATGAGGATCTTTGTACAACGATGAGTCTCTGCAGGCTTGTTCAATCCTTCTTCGGTAAATGGTAGATCTTCTAGGAAAAGATAAGACAACAGGGGAGTGACTTTCTTTAATATCTGCAGAGGTTATGTTCTTCATAGCAAGAGACTTGGGGTTGGAAACAGCCTAGTGTTATGGGAATGTGAGATCTTCCCATCCGATACTCTGGTGTTCTATCTTTTGATTTTTGGAATCAGTAAGAACAACCACACTAGACTTTAAATCTTTACTAGGTGAATGGAGGACTGCTGGATAAAGAGTATTTGTATGCCTAAAGCATCCTCGTGTCTGAATGGCGATATTATGTCTTTTTCTAGACATATTAAATCCAGTGATCTGGATTTGTAATTGTAGTATTTTATCTACTGTTTCATCCAATACATAAACTGAAAAGTTAGAATATTAATCGAAGTAGAAAGGGCCATTTGAGAGAGGGGCAACACTACCTCCTATTAATGAATCGGTATATTTATTGTGAGTTAGATCTCTAACTGTAACTAAGACAAAGGTATTAATTCCTTGATGGATCAGAGCATGAATCTTGATTCTGATACAACCCAAATGTAGATATTGGGTTTTTAATCTTTTTTCCCCAGCTTGGAGTTGTTTTGGATTCAGGAATGGAATAGATAGTACACATTCAGAATTCTCTTGAATTTGACTAATAGACTCTTTTATGGATATCCTAGTATTGACTTTTAAATGGAAAACAGATAAATCAGAGTATATTTCTAAGGCATTGATGCTAGGAAGTTGCCATCTGGTGGACGGCTTTGTTTCTTGATACTCTAGTTTCGCTGAATTTAAAACACGACTAGAGGAAAATGCAAACATATCCCCAAGGGGATTTTCTTGTGCAGATTCTCTTTCTTCTAAATCTCGGAAAGACATATATCTTCTAAATGGTTCCATTTTTGAAAGAGTGAACCCTTGATAGAGGTTGTTAGATGTCCTTGAAAGGACTTCCCATTTTCGTAGTGCCAAGCAAAAGAGTGATGATAAACCACAAACCTTCAAGGGCATGTTGCAATCAAATGTCCCGTCATGTGACAATCCAGACACATAAAGGGAGTCCATCAATAATTGATAATATGCCTAAATGACAATGGACTCCAAAAAAGGTTGATCTATGTAGGCAACCAACCAGTGGAATCTGTTGGGCCGTTAATATGCCATTATTATTATCACTTTCGAACACTTATCCCGCCCATTTCCACTATTCTTCATCATATCATTTGTTATAATTTATTATTTAAATCCATTTTATAAATGATTTATGAGCTTATGGATGAATATTATTTATTCTCCTTTATTTCTAATAAATTGATAATTATGAATTATTTTATCAATGATAGTTCTATTAAGTTGGTTATAACATTATTCACCATTTTTAGCCTCCAAGGTAACTTCCAGATTGAAGATTTGATTTTTAAATCTGCCAACTCAGAAATTCGCTGGTTTAAGGAGTGACCGTTTTACGGTTGCGATTCTGAGCAAATGAAGACAAATATGGAAAATCCGGAACATGGGTTTTGTCCAGAATGGGCCCAATTAACTTCACCACGAACAGTTTGCCCAAATTCGGCTTGTACTGGGAGAAACGCAGGGTTCTTTGAACACGTTTTTCTCAGATTTGCAGTTGCTACCGTCCTCCAAATCTCAGCTGCAAACCCAAATTCGTCTTGCTTTTGTTGAAAGATGAAAGGAAATATATTTTCTTGTTGATCATCTGGTTAGAATCAACCCAAATTTGTAAAATAAATCATGTTGTAATTATCTATG
>APFE030416986.1:97020-107707 GCA_000404065.3 Pinus taeda
AACTGACTTGTAACAGTATTAAAATCATTTAAATGATCTGCAACGGATCCACCTTCCGACATCTTCATATTAAATAACTGTTTCATAAGAAATACCTTGTTTGAGGTCGAGGGATTTTCATATAGTTTCTCCAACGTCTTAATCAAACCCTCTGTCGTTGTTTCCTTCAAAATGTTGAAGGCGACCAAAGTTGCAAGGCACAACCGTATTGTTCCAAGTGCCTTTCTATCGAGAAGGTTCCATTCTTCATCTTTCATACCCGTGGGCATCTTTGTTTTTCCGCCCAATGGTAGGTATAGATCTTTCTGATACAGATAATCTTCCATCGGCATCTTCCACAATGAGAAGTTTTGGCCGTTAAATTTCTCGACCCTAAATTTACCATCCTCTGCCATTGCTCCCACTCGAACAAGGAACCCTTCTTTCCTACGAGTTTATCAATCAAATAGACCTTCAGCTCTGATACCAGTTGTTAGAAAATTATATATTACGGAGCAATGGAACACATAAAATATTGTAGAAATGTAAACACAGAAAACGCATAAAACAAGAGAGACACAGATATACGTGGTTCACCCAGTTTGGGCTACGTCCACCCCGAACAGCTAGTCCTTCCTTTCTATTATCCAGCAAAATGAAGAGACACAACCTACAACAAATCCGCTGTAATATCCTCTGTTTTCTCACAGAGTCTCACCTCTATGTTTCTCGCTCACACATAGAATACACATCTATTTTTCAGCCTTAAATACAATACCCTCATACATAGAGAGGGGTTGCCTTCTAGGGCAAAAAACCATAAACTAAACATAAGTTCTACCGTAAGATCATCCGCCTAATGAACAGCCTAGATTAACTAGAAATTACTATACTTTTACAAGGCAAATTTACATCTATTTTTAGCTTCGGGGGCACTGCCCCCGAGCCCCTGCCAAGGCACCATTGGCCCGCAGACCCCCCAGCCGGGGGGGATCGCCCCCCCCGGACCACCGCGGGGGGTACAAGTCGCCCCGCACACCCCCCCCCCCCCCGCGTGGAGGGGTGTACAAACTTCCTGGGTATACATCTGGCTGAAACAAAGACCTTTGAAAAATCATGCTCCACACACAACACTCTCATCAAATAACCAGCTTTTTTGGGTCCAAAATACTGGCAGTGGGAAGGAGTGATCAGAATCTGGATAAGGGGCAAAAATTTGCTCAAAAATCAAAGTTCTCAGAATCACTCAAAAATTGAATGACCGTGTCTATCTTGGTGATATGATCCCAACACAACTTGTTTCACTCAAAATGGAGCTCGTATGAGAAAAACAGAGACTTTTGTTCACTTTATCAAATAGGAAAAATTTTGGGTATAAGGCTGACTGAGATGTTGACTAGGCATCCGTATAGCGTAGTCAGCAAAACGAATATTCCAAGGGATATTCCTTGAAATATTCCTAGAGTATTCTGAAAGGTGGCTCAATCGGATTGTGACAAGTGTCAGCATGTTATTTGTCAAAGGCATTTGAGGTGGACTAATGAGAGGATGACATGTGGCAAACCCGGAGGTTGCCATGTGCCCTCTCAAAGGTTGTGTAAAATGTTATTTGGCAGGCTAATGGATTCAAACCCACAAACTTGTCCACACAAGCCCAATGCTTTACTGCTATACCACAACCATATGACTTAACAAACAATGGGCATGACTTTTATTTAAAGAGGTAGCATGTCGCAGTTGGGGGAGGAGAGGGATAGCCCCCTCCGTATATGATTGACACCTCAAAACTAAAGTTCAACGCTTAATGCTAACTGTGTGTTTAATGTGCTAAGAGGGGATTAGCACTAATTAAAACATTCTTATCCCTTAATTAATCATGGATTAAGTTGGCGGTGGTTTTAGCAAGCCTAATAAATTTGGTGCTACTCCAATTTTGGCAGGGATAACTAGAGTTTCTCCGGATTTGGTGGAGGTTTCCTAGGGAAAATTGAAGAGACCATAACATTTGCAAAATTCAACCAATTTTGGCCCAGAAATAGTCATTCCTAGATGATTTGGATATGCTAAACATAATGGAACAGGCTGTAGAGGAAAAAAGGAACTTATGTACGTGATTATGCTACATTGAAGTTTAAGTAAACCTAGGGCCACCAAGAGAGGTGTGGAATAGGTAAATACTCCCTGTGGATAGAGATGATCGCTCTAGCCCAATAGTGGGTCTAGCCGCAAACAAGACAATCTAATTTAAATTTCGTTAGATTAGAATCAAATAAGAGGGCCTACCTCTTATAGTGCTAATCCAATTGATGTTGATCTTGCTTCCTTGCTCGAGCTCCCTTTCATCCCTTTTGTTCAAATACCTGAAACAAACATGCAAGAAACAAAGGCAAACGTGATGGCATAAAATCAAATTCAAACTACTTAAAAGGTCATGGAGTTTTAATCTATAAAATGTAATATTACACACGATATAGGAAAAAAACCATTAGTTGTATTAATAAAACTTCAAAGAGAAATACAATCAGAGCCTTGACATTGCAAGTTCCCTTTGGCATGTCTAGGTTATAGCACCACTATAAGCATCTCATAATTCACCCTCAAAACAATGGAAGTTCAATGCCTCTTTCCTTTTGCTCCAAACCAAACACTATAAGCTTATTCTCCCTTCACACTCAAACTAGGAAGCTAAGGTTCTCAATATGGCTCTCAAGATTTGCAAATTATTTCAGCCCTTTCATTAGCTAGCTTAGGGCGTGAAATGAGGAGTTTATATATCTTTGATAGAGGGAAAATGGATCCTCTTATGGTGGGATAGGCCTTATCCCTTTTGGTTGGTTCCATTTTAATAGGGGAAAGGAGCCCAAACTGTCTCTCTCGGCTCTATCTTATCCAACAATTTACCAGACTTCCTTTCACGAAGCTTCTAGACCTGGAAGCTTCAACTCCATTTTTAAAAACTTGCCAAAAGAGGGTCAACGTGGGGGATGAATGGCTCATTTTCTCCATTTGGCACTAGTCCTAATTTTAAACTCTGTAAATCAATAGAGGGAAGGAACTAAGAACTAGCGTTGGTCTTGGAAACTGGGCTTGAAGGAAGATTCTTGGGAAATGATATAAGAGTGAAATGTTCTGCAAATGAAGATGGATATAGGGACATGTTCTTCATGGTAGGGAAAGATATGAGAGTCACTGTAGAGGTCCTCTAGGATTGAGGAACAGGGAGTATAGGGATAATGACAAAATGTTGAGTAACAGATGCCCCCTAAAGCATGAAGGCTGAACAAAAGTGAGGGGTGAAATGCTTTATGAGTAGATGCATGGAATCGGACACCACCGTCGGAAAAACTGCAAGCAAGAATAGATACATATACATCACTGAAATCTCTGATACATTAATCATGGTATGGACATAACCATCTAGAGAAGATCATGTAAATGGATGTAAGGTATGGGCATAATCATCTAGTAAGAAGGATCATATCAAACCCAAGGTATGGTTGTAGCCATGCAATAATGAGAAGGATCACATATAATAGACTCACAGTATGGTTGCATCCATCCATCTAAAAGAGACATGTATGTAAGCATGATCAGGTCACATCACCCTACAACTTGGACTTGTGTAATCTAAGCCCAAGGTCTTGCGCTCCAACACGATCCGATCAAAGTACAATTTCTAGCACATGAATGGATGTGCTAAAGTCGAACATGCTAGATAATAGCTTGATTACCAGTCAATGTTGTGAACTGTTAACAAGCGCGAGAGAAACCACCAATAATGATAATGGCTCTTAAGGTACTAGTAGCACAATTCACGAAATGTGAATAAGGAACTAAAGTAGAACACCCGTGAAGTCACTCGATCGAAAGCCAATGAGGAGAACTTGTCGTCAAGTGCAAAGAACTTGCCATTAGGGCATGAAAGCTCTAAGGTATTGGAAGGAAGTCTTTTGGACAACTTACCATATAATGAGATGAAGTCAATAGGAAGTGACCTTGTCAAAGGAGGGCCATGATGTATCCAACATCATCAACACAAGACAAGGGATGCAATGATTATGAGATGATACAAAGAATCAGGAATGAGTGTAAACTGTATAAGGATTAACTCTTGAACATATCATTGACATGACTCCGGAGTTTGGTAGCTTTTGTTTCCATAGGATCAGAGGTCATGATGATGTGGCAGAGATCAGAGCGAAAGGAAAAAAATGGCGGCCCAAACCCAGGGAGGTCGATGATGAAGTGGGGATATCCCAACCCGACAGGAAGTAGAACAATGTCATGTTCAAAAGTGACAAGCTATTGACACAACTAGTGAAAAATTCCCATTCCCCCCCACCATTTCTGGTAGGTACCCCAATTATTTTTTATTGCAAGCTTAAAGGGGATAGCATATGCTTGTAGTGTAAGTCCATCCTTCGGATAGATTTGACCTAGTACAATTAACAAGCCCTAGGAAGGAGAAGCCCATGTCCATCATGGTGACAAATCTAATGTCGTTTAATGTTTTAATGAGTCCAACAAAGGTTAAAGTCGATATCTTTTTCATGTTTAGAGAGTTTGAAAAAGACACAGAAAAGAAAACTCCAAAAGCTCCCTTTTCGTACAGTTGTCTCTCGAGCCTGAGAAGGTAGAAAACAATACTGGAAAGAACCTCTTGACCATGTTAGCCAAGGAGTACCTTTTTCGTAAATAATTTATCCCAGCTCGAAAAAGGGTAAACGTATACTAGGTAAACAACGTTTCATAACCTTTAATGAGTTCAAACGATAAGAGCTCGGAAATATTTTCATGTTTTTAAGAGTCGGAAAAGAGCTTAAAGCATACCCCCTGTTTTTATTTTCTTTAATGAGTCAAAAAAGGAAAAATAATCGGTGGTCTTTTCATTTGAGTTTTTACGAGTTGAGAAAAGAGCTTAAACATGACTCTAGATTTGCATCATCACCATCAATCCATCAGCTCTCGTTGCACAAGAAGAAAACATATTATCCATTTCTAAGGTAAAATGGCGAAAAACCACTTTTAAAACCCTAAAACATGATGAAAAGTTTATAGAAAGGGAAAAAGTAAAACATTTTTACCATTTACCTCTTTTACCTCATTTGGAGCAAGTTTTACCCATTTGTTCCCTAAATCTTCAGGAGTGGATTGCAGCAAAGCCAGGAGGCCAATCGACAAACCATCTATTGCAAGTAAGAGATGAGGTCCTAAGCTCTGTTTTCATACCTTTTTTATGCATTTAGCCATTTGCCAGGGTTTTTTGAGGAATTTTTCGCAAAAACAATTCACCCTCGTTTGGTGTAAGATCCAAGCACGAGATTGAGTAGATGATCTAGATTTAAATAGGAACACAAAAAATTACAAAGATAACCATAAACAAAGATATGCATCATAAATAATACTTCATTTCATTAATGTAAAATACTAAAAATATGCTTATAAACGGAAATGGAAATAAACCAGCTAGGGCAATGGTAGCTTATCTATGAGAAGAGATCTGGTGGCTACATGCCTATGAATTGTGTTAGAGGCTCAAAGGCCTATTTATTGTTGAGAAATAATGGAAAACCCTAAACATCCAAAAACCTAACCCTACGAGATGAAACGCCACACTGTGGGCCCCGTTTGGGTAAATTGGTACATCAACTTCCCGGGGTCGTAACTTTGGCATTCGATCTCTGTTTGATGCATACAATAGCTAGTTAGAAAGATCTATCTGAGGACCATAACTTTAGGAAGAGAAGCATTGGTCTAGGACCCATGTTGCTCCTGTTTTTCCCAAAAAAACGTCGTTTAGGGCCTCAAAATGGCTCTGGAAGTTCAGAACCCAAAAAATTGCTAAAAATAGTAAATTGTGCTACAATTAAGGAAACTAAAAAACTAAAAGAGATAGTTGTGGGGGTCCAAGTGGGATAGGTGGGTGGCCACCAACATCCACCTGAATCATTCCTCCCCCCTTAGAAAGTAATGGTCCCCATTGTGTTGAGTTCCTCCATCTACTGAACTTTGTCCCTAGTGAGCTGTTCTGCAATGTCTGATGTGTCCAGTAATGGTGGGAAGCATAGTCGAGGGTGGTACACATTGACAACATCGTACAGGTGAAGGAATGAGGGAATGTTGTGCTCCAAAGCATTGTTCCCCACAACCTTGGTACTGGTGTAAGGACCATGTCGCTTCTTGTACTTGTCATTTTTCAGAATGGAGCGGTGATATATCAACCCATTGGGTAGAGGTGATCTAGGAGTCAGATCGAATGAATTCTTGACCTAACAATGCAATGGTACCCCTGTGGATGAGGAGAAGATGTTCCTTTGTTCTTTCATAACCATATCCATCTACTGTTATTGCTGCGTGAAGGAACCCTTCGCAGGGGTCATGAATGTGGTGACGATATTCCCCTTACTTTGGTAGTGAACTAGACAAAAAATGAATTTACTAGTCTAGGAGATGAGCTTGCTACCTTCCTTAGCAGTGATCAAAGAGGTGGCAATAGGTGGGGCTACCTTTGGTATCCTGTATAATGAATTACCCAAGGAAATAATGACAGCGTGAGGCCTTGACTCATACATAGCATGTTGCTTCCACATGTATGGCTGGCCTAATAATACATCAAAAACATCTAGAGGTGCAACATCACACAATACCTCATTTTTGAAGGGCTTGATGCTGTAGGGAAGGCGTCACTGTTGGCGAACTCATAGATCTTGTCCTTGGTGAAGCCACCTGATACTGTATGGCTGCAGGTGTGGTGTAGTCAGTAGGCCAAACTGCTTCACGACATCTATTGAAATGAGGTTCTTTTGGCTCCCACTGTCAATAATGAATTGCGGCGGTGCACCCTTCACCCACATCTATGAGTGGAAAAGACGCTCCCACTCTTCTGGATCTTCAAGCTCATTCTTCTGGAACTTGGCAGTGGCAACAGTGACGCTGGGCTCTGCATTAATGATCTGCTTCCCTTTGACATTCCCCTTTTCGGGTTCTAACTCAGGGTCGAAACATGCATCTGATTCTGAAGCCTTCAACTTGGCCACTAGCGACTGCTTGGTCTGTCACTCACTTGTGTTGTGAGTGGGGCTCTTGTGGAACTCACACCACTTTCCAGTGTCCTTCTTTGACTTCGTGGTGTTGTTCTTTTCTTGCGGCTTCGACGGGTTGTCTTGGGTTACCCTGCCTTGGCTTTGTCCTTTGGTCTTTGGATTTGTAGATCCAAAGTGTCGTTTCTTATGTTTGAACTTCTGCTCGATCTTGATGGCATATCGGTATGTCGTACCGAGTGAGGAGATGTTCAGGAACTCCATTTCTTCCTGGATGTATCTTTGTAGGTAGTCCTGGTGTTTGTGTACTAGATGCAACTCTGAATATTTGATACCCAATTATGTGCGAAGGGTATGAAAAGTGTTTTTGAACTCCAGCACATCTAGGTTCCTTCCCTACCACAGCGTGGTCCACTTGATGTATTTTTCCTCATAGCTCTTGACAAGGTAATATTTCTCCTTGATGGCATCAAAGAATGAATCCCAAGTGGGTGCAGCTGAAAATAGTGAGGCCGCACTTTCATCCTTCTACTCACACTAGGTTTCCCACCAGTCCTTAACATAGGGGGATGCTTTGAGAAGAGCAAAAACAATATTTTCCCGATTCGAAAATTCATGAAAAAAAAAACACACTTCTAGCATATTTAACCATTTATCTACAACATCTGCATCTATCTGACCCTTAAATATGGGGATTTTAAAATTAACTTGTACCTTAAATGGTGTGGAATTTCCAGAGTAGCTGTTTGAAGCCGATACATCGCCTCTGGGTAGCTGCTGAAGGATCTGTGCAAAGCTGTCCATCATCACATTCCTTTGTTGCTCGAGGGCTTCTTCAAGCAAGATTTTGATAGGATCTCCTACCCCCTCGTCTTTCTTTTCATCCACCATGGGAGGCCATTAGGATTTGCGAGGCTGGTCTTGCAAAGGTTCGACTAGTTCAAGCCCTAACTCCTTATATCCCAACCTCGTTGGGGACATGTAAAGAAAAACAGAGAAAAAGCAGGCTGCTCTGATACCACTGGTCCAGATTTAAATAGGAATGCAATAAATTACAGAGATAACCATAAACATAGAAGTTCCCCATCCATGGCCGAGATAGAAGGAGCAGTCCCCCAAGTTCCCACTGGAATACATTGGATTGAGCCATGTTGTTTACATATGAGCATATTGAATGATACATTTTACTGACAGACTATGAGAGAGATTGATTGAGTTCACCCACCAACTTGGCACGAATAGATAACGGACTATTCTGCTGATGCTGCTAGCCGGAAGGAAGGTGCAGCCAGGGGATAGGATATGAGTCATCCACCCACCATACGTGAGAGAAGTACTTAACCCTAGACTATTAGAGGAGTTCCCCATCACTGGATACCTGCCACAAAAAAACCACATGGTATGGGGTCAACACTGTGAGTGAGTCACACACCTCCCTTTTAGCTATAGCATAACACACCTCCCTTTTAGCTATGAACATCACACTCATTACGATGAGCTATACCATACACCCATTTCACCATTGATACACCGAACGATATTGATTATGTTCCCATGTTTCCACCAAACGGGAGAAGATATGTACTTACCCCTAGAGGAGAGAGGGACCCCATCACTGGAGAGGAGAAGGACCCCATCACTGGCTGAGAAGAGAAGAAAGGACCACACGTTACCACGAGACGAGAGAAGATATGTCAAGTTTCCACCGGACGAGAAAAGATATGTTCCCCAAGCTCCCAGACAATCAAGATGTTACCCATCAATGGAAAGTATATTTCCCACATACCCCGGGACGGAGCTTACCCCTACGGAACAATAGGTTCCTACATCGAGACTGGATGCAATGACGATGATCATTACATACGTCGATACACCCAGAGCTTCTATGTGTTTATGAGTGATAGATGCTACTTACTTGCTCGAATCAATTATAGTTGCTATTGTTTCTTGATCACTAGATTGGTCACAAAAAATAGCCCACCCAGCACACCCATTCGTCGACCCACCATATGCGAGAGATTATGTTCCCCGTGTTACCACCAGATGAGAGAGAGAAGGACCCGTTCAATCCAGACCCCGTTCAATATCATACCCCGTTCAATATCATACCCATAGGGATAAAAGGCCCCACCACTGACTGGTTGACAGGAGAAGGCCCCCATCGTGACACCACAGTGAAAACCCGTAGCACAGGCAAGCTCATCTTCATCTCCAGGGATAGCAAGATCGATAAGGCGAGATACCACCTTCGGCAAGCAGCAAGTTCAATTGATCAGCAAGCAGTTAGGGGTGGAACTGCATCAGGTGTAACTAACTGTGGTTCACTGTGGTACGGTTTCTATGCTTCACGATGAGTGCAATGGGTGGTCTGTTTTGTGAGGTGAAAAGGTTTAGGAGGTCAATCTAAGATTAGGAGGGAGAGATAGAGAAAAGGGTATAAATCTAGATACGTCCAGCCAAGTATAGAGATCTTCGATCTCAGGTGGCTAGATCCAGGTAAGAGAGATCCATCCGGGAATAAATCTAGATCCGGATATCATAAATCGAAGTCTCGATCAGGTCGAAGGCAGCAGTAAGATCGCTGAAGTTCTCTCTCAGGGGGGTAGGTCGCAAGGTCGATCTAAGCATTTCGGTTATGCGATTTCATTGTGTGGACTGGAGGCGTAACAATGTTGTGTTGTGACCAAATGGATGTGATGATAACTGTAGGTTGAACGTTGGACGTAAGGTGAACAACAGCATAATACACAGAGCATAATACGCAGAGATCGATGAAGCCCCTTTCAAGGTTCAGTCAATTAAGCAGTCGGTGAAGCACAAGTAGATCCAGTGGGTTATCCAGTTGCTTAGCTTTATCCAGTAGATCCAGTCGTTGACCTAGCAGCAATACTAGCAGAAGCTGTTTATGTATATGATCAATAAGTATATATAGGTTAAGCGCACGTTTAAGCATCTTAACCAGATCAAGATCCATACCCATCTCCATAGTGAGATCCATATCCAGTAGCTTAAGAACCAGTTGGAATGCAGCTGTTGATGTCGATTAAGCATAAGATCTAGCTTATCCAGCATAAATAGCATAACTAGTTGGAGTACCTGTTCCAGGTCCAGCAGCAAAGCAAGCAATCCGAAGCCAGCGATCTAATTTATCCCAGCTAGATAAGCTAGCAATCATTCTTTTGCCCACCCCCTAGCCGCCATCTAGCTAGCAGCCGCCCGCCGCCATCAATTTAGCCAGCGGCACGCCCGCCGTCAAGTTCATTGTCTCCAGTTTGCAAGAGAGACCCATCTAGCCAGATTTGACCAGCCCCAGCCTGTTTGTTTCTTGGACCAGCGCCTGCTAGTAACGAGCGATGCAAGTAATGATTGGCTAATCAATGCCTTAACAAATTCAAAGCCAGCTCAAAAAGCCAGCGATCTAATTCATCCCATTAGTTCAATCCAACGATCCCATCCATCCTATCCAGAGAAGCAGCGATAAACGCCTCAGAAGGATAGATGACTCACATGTACCACCCATATGGACCATAGTTAGGGGATTGTACTTGGAGTTACTGTCTGTCAGAGACCACTCGAACTCTCTGATAGAACAAAGCATGGGGACCTCTGGATCTTCAAAGGAATCTCAGAGTGTAATTCCCTGCCGACGGTAGGAGGCAGAGTCGTTG